>JABCKI010005870.1:0-31213 GCA_018282025.1 Sphagnurus paluster
AGGCGTACTACAGTACTGAGTACTGTATAAAGTAAAAAAGAAAATAATAGGCTGTCCTAGGGGCGATTCCATAACAACATGTGCCTGTTAATGAGTGTCTGTGGCGTTGTTGTGGCTGTCAGGTTGACCCGAGACACTTGAATTGTTCAAATTGACGTGGAATTTCATTGATAAATACATTGCATAGTCTCAAGTATTGCATACCGAGTATTAAGGTCAAGTTAACTTGTAAAAACCACATACCAGTGGCGGCTTCCCAATATATCACCGTTATCCGTGGATTCATCCGCATCCATCACATTTCTGCTGGGTGGATGCGGATTTCGGAGCAAATCTGTGGTTTTCCATCCGGTAGCCATCCGGATCCACCATGCTGGTCCTTACCACTTCTACAGAGAATAGCAAAAGATCCTTTGAAATTTTCTTTAAAATGAATTTCTGTACAGGTTCAGTAGGTTCTTAAAATAAGTACAGCTCACTAAAACAAGTCATACAATGTTGTTGTTAAGATAATAGATACAGCTGAACATCCTTGCTATTTGACCAACTTTGTTCTAAGCCTCTCTCCGAGATTGGCCGGCTCGCCGGCCCGGAGACAGGCTTGCTCCGAACCTACATCGGTTGCAACCAGCCTAAGAAATTTCCGACACAGCTACTCTTTGTAAGGCCTAATGGTCTAGTAGCATGATACCTCCTTCGGGATTTGCCAAAATTCCACGTAGAACGTAATCATGGAGGTGGTCCTGGGTTCAATTCCCAGTTAGGCCCTATTTTTGTCACTTTTCCCCCCCAAAATAGTAGCCGCATACTTCACGAATTCGAGCTTTTGATGATTGAACGCCAAACTCAGCCGCCTCGCTGATCGTCGTTATTCTTCGATTGTCTCCTCGAGGCAAGGGTCATTTTACTTGGGCGATGCATATGTCATGTGATCTCTAAATTAGAATTTCTGGCAGTGTCTCTCGATCACCAGTGAAACCACTGCCCAGTCTAGGGTGTAGTGTATGACGATTGGTCTGCTTCGTCCCAGCTCCGTCATCTCACGGCGCATAATGGCATCACCACCACCACCATCTACTTCTCCCTACGACGGCTGGACAAGAGAAGAGTTAATAGCCCGTCTGACCCAACTAGACCGTGATAAATCTCGACCAAACCAACAGCCACCATCCCCCAAGCGCCGCGAAAAACACTTCCACTTTTCTGTGCACTCTAGGCGGAAAATCGCGCTGAAATTTTGCTATTCCGGATGGGAGTATGGTGGGCTCGCATTCCAGAAAACGGAGACGGCGCTACCGACCGTCGAAGGAGTGCTGTTCGATGCGATGGTTAAGGCGCGGCTGGTAGATCCCGAAGCGGGATTTGACGGATGTGGTTGGGAGAAATGTGGGCGCACGGATCGTGGGGTGAGTGCTGCTGGTCAGGTCATTTCACTGTGGATCAGAAGTACCCTTGGAACCGAAGCTGGCGGAGAGGACGGAACACTGGATGTTGCTACCAGAGACGACGTTCAGGAAATGTCGAATACCACCCCAAAAGCTGGGCCATCTTTGGCTTCACCAGCACCGAATCCAGTGTCCACCGAGAACCAGACCGCTATTCCTGGACTAGAATTCGGGTTTGAAGAGGACGATCTGGATGCCCCACAGTCAAACTCGAGCCTATCGATACCCCCACCCACTCATAGAACAATATACGAACACAACTACCTAGCTATCCTAAACCGCCTTCTTCCACCGACGATACGGGTTCTCGCCTGGTCTCCCGTATCTACTCAATTCTCTGCGCGATTCTCATGCACCTACCGGCACTACAAATACTTCTTCTCCTCCGACACCGTGCCAGGGCCCGTGCTCGACATCGATCGCATGCGCACCGCAGCATCGCACCTCGTCGGCGAGCACGACTTCCGGAACATGTGCAAACTCGACCCGGCGAAGCAGATCACGTCATTCCGACGCAAGGTCATGCGCGCCGACATCGAGCCCGTGTCCGTCGACGCGAGTGGCCGGGGGATGTACGTCTTCAACCTCGTCGGGAGCGCGTTCCTCTACCACCAGGTCCGGCATATCATGGCGGTGCTGTTCATGGTCGGGCATGGGCAGGAGGACCCGGCTATCGTGCCTGCCTTGATGAACGTGGAAGAGGGGGCGGAGCCCGGCGCGAATGAAGTGGTCAATTGTAAACCGGAGTACCAGATGGCCGACGCGCTGCCGCTGTTGCTGTGGGACTGTGGGTACCCAGAGGAGGAGCTCGACTGGCGCACGACAAACGGGGCGCCAGGTAGTAGCGAAAGCAGGCCAGATTTGTACCAGCAATTGCATTCGATCCACGCGCGATCGCAAGTGTACACCGCGTTGAATGACCACTTCCTTGCTGCTGCATCGGTCTTCCACCGGCGGCCCGCCGAAGCTGAGGCGCAGAGTCCTTCGACCAAGCTCCTGATCCCGTTAGGGGGAGGCGCGTACAAGCGAACGGGCCAGGATAAGTATGTTCCGCTGCTGCGGAGGAATAGGCTGGATCCCGTCGAGCAGGTGAATGAGAGGTGGAGGCTCGGGAAGGGGTTCCGACGGAATGAGAGGAAGAAGGCGGCTGAAGATATAGATGATGTTGACGGAAATGAATAGATCACGGCACTTTCCAACAACTCGATCTATACTCATGCTGAATGCATCATCTCAAGCTGGGACAGCGGGACAGCAAATCCTGTGCGCAAGTTAGATAACGGTCATCAGAAGTGGAAGCGAGATTCATTCCAGTCCGGCACCGGTACTGAAAACGAAAAAGTGATCATGGTTTATGAACCATTTACGCGCAGTCTTGAAGTGAGCAGAAAATATTCAAGTTGAATTTCTGCCATCCAGTCCATGGATTAGATACTTGTAATTATTCCTAGAACATCGCATATAAGTTGATTTACTTCACTGAGCAAAATCCCCGGAAGTTCAATTTGATAGAAAATAGATCTATTTAGGACATATCACTCTTTGACATATTACACCGCACAGAAGCACACAAATTATAAATCTCGCACATTGTTAGCAAGCATTTGTACGCCTACGGACTACTAATGATAATTACCACTGCTATGAAACTGATGAAAGACTACTAATTTCCAGGCGTCGCAAATTACAGGAAGTTCTCGTTCCAGATAGAGTAGGACTTGGTGCTATCAACACCGACAGCTAATGGCAGGATTGTCAGATAGATGACATGGCGAAGGAGATACCGATACTCACTGATATAGCCCAGGACACCTTCGCGAATATCATGTCCAAGCATCTGGAGGCTAGGAAAGGATAGCCAACTCAGCATTTTGGATTGAATTGTTGTCAGTTGTAATGCGGACGTACTCGATAAACGCTTTATATCCAATCGTAGAGTTGGAAATGAAAATATCCTCGGTGTTGAGTGTGCGACCTTGCTTGTTGGAGGTGTACGGCAAAGTCTCGTAGACTTTATCGTTCCACGATTCCTCGAAGAAGAATTGCCCGATGTGCACGACACTGCCGGCATGCGAGACGAGCGTGCTGGAATTCGGAAATGCGTTAGTGATCACCCAGGTCTGGAAAAGTAAATGATGAAAATTATTTAATCACCCATTGGCGTTCTTCTTCCAGTCCTTGTGAATCATAGTGTGGATGTGTGCGGTGCGCCCATCGTAGAACCCGGGGTAGAGCGTGACAAGTTCCACTATGCCCTGGGCGTTCGTGTAGTAGCCTCCCCGCAAGAACGTCTCGGTATGGACATTAGCGTTGTCGCCAGTGGAGAATCCTCCGTACTGGCCCGTAGCGTTAGCTAGATATAAGCAAAGAATTTAGTTACATGAGGACAATGACATGCAATGGTTATTACTGACCGGCCCAGATCTCAACGAAGGCGTTGGGGAGCGGCTTGCAGGTCGTAGTGTCCATGACGCCGATATCCAGGACAATCTTGACACCACTGGGGTAGAAATTTATGAGACGCAGATTATGTCAAGTATCTGATTTTTTTCTTACCGTTGGGTTTCAGTCAGGTCAGTGCGGACATACTCGTTGTTAATATAGTAAGGACCCTCGATGACTTCAGGGGCCGTAACACACGTAGTCTATGCAGAAAAAAAGGTAAGTTTGGTCGTATAAAGAAAAGGAACTTGCGCTTACATTCTGGATCGTCTCGTAGTGAGGCTTGTGCGGGCCATGGCCGGCGGGGGGCATCATCCTCTTGCTCAGGCGATTCCTCTTGAGCATGCGCTGGGTCTCAAAGGCTGCAATCGCGGGGGCGCATTTACGTGCTTGAAGGTGGCGAGCAGTAGACTCGGCCTGGAAAGCTGTTAATAACGATGTACGTGGTTTTCTGGGTGTTAGGCATCGACTTGCCTCCTTCTGAGCGCGTTCTGCTGGGGTTCCGTGGTCGTGGTCCCCGCCAGGGTGGGCTACGCGCATTTTTTTTTGGTCAGTCCAACTCGGCGGACATTGTAAATATACATACCGGTGACGAGCGACATGGTGAGCGCGACAAGGGTAAAGAAGCTAGAAAGACGCATTGTGTGAATATTTATCGTACAGTGGGATATTGGGTAAGATAGTTGGGTTGGGACAAGAAAGGATTTTTTACTAACCTTTTAAAGAGCTGGCGTGCTGCCAGGTGCGCACGCATCGAGTGAGAAACCATTCGCGACCATATGGAGGTGGCGAGAGGCGATTCCTTGAGGTTCGAAGGCGCCCGCAGCGGATATGCTACCGAGGTGTAAGTACACCGAGATTACATAGTAGATCTAGCTCAACACCACCAGAGTCCTCGAAACGACGTCAAGGATCTGTTTCTAATCTTGCGAGCTGTCGCATGCGCAGCCGACTGCTAACGCCGGGGCTTTGTTTTGAGTAATTAGATAGCTTATGATTGGTTGTCCGAGCTGGAGGCGGCTTGGGGAAAGTCACGGTAATCCAGTCATGCAATCACATAGCTGTTCTACTCCATCGGTCGTTTATTTTTGATGCGAACCTTCGCTCTCCTTCGCGGAAGCGGACGAAAGAAACCGTCAACGAGATGGTGGCGGGGTGTTATCAAGTTTCTCCACGTGGCAGATGATCGGGTTGGTTCACAGCTTGCGTTAAGCGCCGATCACTATACTAACCAATGTGTGCCTCCCCTAACCTTTGCATCTTGACTTCCCTTCAACGAGGTCACATTTATGCCAAGCATTCAGGGTGCTGTAGTCCCAGAATCGAATAAGAATTCCGATCTTCCGTAGAGCCGTGGTACCGCTAGGAGTAGTGTCTTCCACCGAATATAGGAGCTAAACCTAAGTAATTGACATTGCCAGTGAGAGGGAGCTAGGTGTACAGTGGTTTATCGGTCCTTGAAACACTCAAATAAAGATGGGCTCCGGAAAAAATACTGGTGATAGTCTTCTTCGAAGCTATTAGACAATGTTCTTTTAGAGTACTTTACTTTCAGTTATATCAAATTTACCACTTCTGGGGATTGTTCAGGAGGCAGATGAAGACAATCAGTTCAAAACGTTCTTATCAGAGAAATTCTCAGTCCTTGAAACACACGTCACATCAAGGTGACAGCCAAATTTGGCCACACTTTTAGCAGGCGACCATCATATCTCTTACTTCATTTGGTAGGTGTGATGTGACAAGCCAAGGCGTGTTTCGCGACACAACCTCTGAAAACCTGTTCGAATAGACCTGGACGCACACCACGCCGAAGGATTTCTACATATTCTATCCAAAGATGAAGTCACATATAACAAAGAAAATCTTAGCTACCAAATAGTCTATTATTGTGAACTATCCTTGAGCTATAGCCATCTGAAATTTCGACTTTTCTGAGAATTTGGATTGATGCCTCAACATAAAAGCATCTACAATACTTGGATGCCCATGAAGTGAGATCAAAGTAGATATAATGTATGCCTTGAATACTAAAAAAACTCCGAGGCAATTGAGGAAGCCAAACCAGAGAAATCTGGCTTTGTTTCAAGGACTGATGGTGTTTCAAGGACCGATAAACCACTGTAGGTACATTCCAACCAACTAGAAATTCAATTTACATGATTCAACGCGTCTCGTTGAGTTTCTGCAGACATTCTGTAACAACGCGCACACCCTCCTTTACGCGCTCTGTGTCCTCATCGACCACGCGCCCAACCACGCGGGTCATTTTATCAGGATGCCATCGCAACAACGCACCTCTTACGCGCTCACGGCGCGTCGTCGGACACCCCCTCACCTTCAAACCCTCCAGCAAGAATTCCTCTACCCGCGAGACAGTCACATCCTCCGGCTGCACCGCGCCGCCTGGCACCGACACTGGCCACGGGATATCCTTGAACCTCAAGCCCTCCTGCACCTCATCCGCATCTCCACCAAGCAACCGCCGCCACGCCGCCTCGTACGCCTCCCACCGCGCGACCGCCTCCGCCTCCCACGCCCGCAGCGCCAATTCTGCCCGTACCGCAGCCGTGCGCACCGGGTCCCGGCGCCCATGCGCATCCCGCAGTGTCCCGCCGCTCGCGACCCACGCCTCTTCCCCACGCCGCGCCTCCTCAGCCTGCTGCAGCCGCAGTGCGCGTGCCTTCTCTTCCGCAGCCAGGTCTACTTGGGCGTCTGCAGGAGCGGGTGGCGTCGTTTCAGGAGCGGGTGCAGACATTGGTGGGGATGACTTCGGGGGAGAGGGTGAAGCACTGGGTGGTGGGAATGCGAGGTACCCCATGCTGCGTTGCAGCGGCGGCAGTCTGTACGAAGACGACGGGCTGGGTGTAGGGCCTAGCACCTCGGGCTGCCGGCGGCGTGGCGTGCCTGGTGAGGACAGGGAGGATCCAGAGTTCCAGGAGTATGGAGAACCTTGCGGCGCAGGTGCGGAAGAAGTAGAGCTGGAGGGTGACGAGAGCGAGAATGGCGTAGATGATGTTCGACCGGCAGTTTCATGCTGGAAGTTTGGGTATATTGAAGATGATGGTGCCCATGGGCTTCCAATACTGGGGCTGGGGCTGGTCTTGGGAGGCCGGGCTTTGCGCGGAGGTGTCCTGGACCACAGGCCCGTCATCGGATTTGAACTAGATTTTGGGGGAGAATTGTACATTCCTTGAAGGTCGAAGAGATAAAGCAGTAGATAGCAAAGGAAAACAGGGTGAAAACAAGAGAGCAGTAAACACGGGGATAAGCGTCGTCACCGCCCTGAGCCTCGCTTTCCTTTCTCAACTTTTACCCGAGAGACACGTGGTTGGCATGAGGGCAGGTACTTTCGCGCCGCGAGTCCGCACGCCACGCGCGCCAGCTACACCAACGCCCAGTGTATATCTACTTCAAATCCCTATTTTTTTCTCCAAATGCACCGCCTCATTTTTCTGAAAGAATCCCCGTGTCACTGTCAGTCGCTGGAGTCGATACAGATGGAGTATGCATAACAATGCCCTTTCTATTTTATTTTTATTTTTATTTTTATTTTGTAATCGCTTATGATCCCTTCATTCCAGTAGAGCGGAAAACGCACTATTTTCGCCTTTGGATTCCTTGAAAAACACTTTTTCTAAAGCAAGTTACATAGCCGAGAGTAAAATCTCGTCAGAGCTTAAGGTAGAATATCTGGAGTAGAGTGGTTGCCTGTTCGACACAGAGACCGAAACATAATATTTCGGGACTTTGTAGAAATTTCCCTTCAGTGCGGTTCCAATTTTTAAATCCAAAGGGGATTTTACAGTGGGCATTTCAACCTCACCGTTGGGATAGTGGCATCTCGTGCCCAGCGAGTCAAGGTATAGATATGCCACGTTCCCTGTTCGACCCAGGGACCGGCCATAACTTGGCCATAACATGAACTCATGGCTGCTCTCCTCTAATTTTTCGCCGGCGTGTGGCTGAAAATCAGGTTCACCTAAAACTGATCAGTTACTGCCCTAATTCTGAACCGTTTAAGTCTTATTTTTAATCTGATCTCTTCACCCTCAGGTGTCCCTTGTAAGTTGTAGAAAGCATACTGCCCGAGTTCGATCTGCAGGCAAATATAAGCCGTAACAGAAATATGGATGATTTTTCATCCGTAGTTGCTAGTTTGCGCATCAGAAGTCCAAAGTGTGATCAGGCCTTGAAGCAAAAATTCATAAGTGGAGTAAGTATAGCCAGTAGTGAGACTATTTGGATTGGGCGATATGTAGCACTTAGCCAAGCAGACTATCCAGCTCACGGTTGTCAAAATTCTGCCCAACCATTGGAGCGGACTTGAGGGCTGGTAGTCGCAATAGTGGGCGCCGCATATGCGTTACAGCCCACCCATTTACGCGCACGCAGTTCAAGGACATCCTAGACAATCAAATCAGCGTTGAGACCCAGACAAGATATGATTCATGAAAGATGGACATAACATACCTGTAACATGAGTCGCACGCGGATACTGACATTGGGCCTCTCTGTCAACTCCTTCATGCGCGAGAAGTACAGATCGATATGCCTGCGGGCCTTCGGGCTGTCAAGAATAGCGCCGACAGTGTAAAGGAGCCTACGCAGGCTCTTGATTTCTTCCTCATCTGGCTGCTCGAGCAGCATTTCCACATAATTGTGAATCATACGCTCCGTGACTAACTGAAGTTTGAAGAGCTCTCCAATGAACTTCATAAAGCCCTGGCGTTTGGCTTTCTGTGCCGCGTAGTATTCATCAGAGTAGAGAATGGTCCCATGACCGCCCTGCATCCTCTTCTCAGCAGTGTGGTACTCCAATGATGACGTAGCCGCGGTGACAGCTGTAGTAGCCTCCTTAGCGATACATCCGCGTTCGAAATCTTCACACCTGTCGGCCAAAAACTTGCAGAGGAGCTGTCCACCCGCGACGGGCCTGCCCTCTGCGTTCTTAATTTTCTGGAACTGCAGACTCTGACTGATGCGCTCCATTATCTTCCTGCACAGACGAGCATACATCTCAGACCGCGTCATGTCATCGATAGCCTTCTCGAAAATAAAATTGGTGACCTGGAAGAGCGTTCGGCCATTTTTCTCGCTGTCAGACTTGTTCACCCGGGCAATAATCTGGTCCGAGATAGAGTCAAAATCCTCCATTGTGAGTTCGTTGATGAGAGCTTTGAACTTGCGATCATCTTTCAAGTGACCGCGGCGAGTGCGAGTGCGGGTGTGAGTGCGAGCGGGCGGCGTCGAAGCGCCTCCAACGCCACCCTGGCTGGTTGTGAATTGCGTGGGTGAGGGTCTGCCAACGGGCATCCGTCTCACGTCAACCAAGACCTCAAGACCGGGTGGAGGAAGGTTGTCGGGCTTCTCATTGCAAATATTCATGAATTGCAATAAAAATATTCGGTCATATCTATCGTTCCAGTTGATATGAGTAGAGACCTTGCATTAAATGATAATCCGCAAACCTGAACTTTCCGTGTTTGGCATAAAGGTTGAGATCGTTGGCGGGGCTGATGATCCCTGCAGGGTATACCACAGCGTTAATGTCCTCAATCATCCTAGCGGTGGAGACTCTGGAGAGGGTAGAGGGTGGAGAAGCAAGGATGCCCAAATTAGTAGGGTGTTTCTTGCGGAGAGAGGAAGTAACATCTCTGAGGACTTCGCCTTCTTTCACCGCCTCGGGAGTTGTCTCTACGAGCTTTGCAGCAGCAGCCACAGCTTTCTCTGCATGAAGACGCTCCTGCTCAGCCAACTTAGCCTCTTTACGAAGACAGTCTTTATCCTGCTTTGTGAGACATGCCTTCTTTTTAGCTGTCTTCTCTTTACCACGCAGTTCCATGCTTGAGGGAAGTGAGATTAGCGTGCCTCGTGCCACCAGCCTTATCACTGTAATTAATAGGTACTGGCAAGACCCGTTAAGATTTGTGAGGCTTACGTACATAAGTTGATTCCAAGTGACCGTAGTCCGTTGAATTCATGGCAAATGCACCACTCTCTGAGCCTCTCTCCCAGGTCACTTTGAGTGCTCAAATCATTGTAATGAGAGGGCGAGAAGGCAATGGCTGATCGCCTTGTGCTAGTAAGGGAGTCGCTCAAAACCGTAATTCAAGTTATGTAAGAATGTGTGATTAGATGTGTGATTGTCAGATAACGATAAGATAAGGTCCGGACTCGTTAACGGTTACACACAGATTCTAGAATTTGCCTCCATGAATTTTTGGTAGCCCATTGGTACACATGGTGTCACTGATTGAAAATCCCTAGGATCTTTGAATAATGAAGAGGAAGTTAAATAATTGGCCTGTATGTAGTACACAACAGCTTTTCACTGGTCGCTGTGTGTGCTACGACTCAACTTGAATTGACCGCCAGAGATGTAGTCTTTTTTTGCATTAAAAAAGATATTCAATTACATTCTCGTCTTGAGAGTTATTGATATAAATGACTCAAACTCCCTCATATCACCCTGGCTGCCAGCTTCTGATCGAACGCATCGACGAGCGCAATAGCTTCCTCCATGTTCTGCGGCGCTACCCACTCGCCTTCCCATTGATGTGCTGCATAAAAAAACTAGGGAAAAAGTTGCTAATTAGACGGCGCAAAAATATATAAACGGCCGCGAGGAAATACCCTGGAATAGTTTGCGAGGTGGGGCGCAGAAATATCTGCGGGCATAGCGTTTGAGGCTTGCTTGAAGTAGCTGACGATCATGCTGTCTCTCATAATATTTCTGAGGAAGTTGATAAGAGTTATTGACTGAGGATCAAGTGCGATAAGTATAACACTCACCCAAACTCTATTGTCCATACTTGATTCAGGTCACGTAGAAATAGTGTGATCTCCTTGCAAGTACTCTCCATACCCGCCCCCATCATCTGGATAGCAATGATACCCAATAAATCCCCGATGCGCCCAAAGTCGCCGTCCGCAATAGCGTTTTTGAGCAGCATCATGTAGATCAGGTCGCGGTTCAGCAGTCGAAGGTTCCTATACACCATATCCGACTCCTCCTGGTCACTCAGCTCATCCGAATACTGCCTATCGTCCCTGAACTCCGGCTGCTTCGGCACCACACGCTTTGCATGCTTGACCACAATCTTCTTCGCCAGCGCGAGGATATCCGCCGGCGCCGGGTTCGACGCCGCATACGCCTCGAGCGACTCGTATCCACAGTTGATCCGCCAGAAATCCATCAAAGCACCAGTCAAGATCGTATCCAGCGCACTAAGCGCTTCGTCGTAGTCCTGCGCGCGCCCGTGCGCCAGATGCGCCTTGTCGATGACGCGGAGCATCCCCGCGAGCCCCTCGCTCATGGTCGGGTTCGGACAGTGGTTCTTGACCAGCTTTTTCACCATCTTGCGCATGACGTCCGCTAGTCCGGGCCCGAACTGCAGGCAGCGCATCGCGGGGGTCGCGCCAGGCGCCTCGGCGGCGCGCCGGAGGCTGTCGTTCGTCGTCGCGTCGTTGATGCACGGGATCGCTCTGTTCGCGAAGGCGGCATCACCTTTGAGGCCGAGTTTTTTTTCTTATACCTCTTTTACAAGTGATTCGTGGCGGGCGGGCGTGCATTGGGCGTTGATGGAGGTTGCGATGGGCGCTATGTAGCGGGTGCGGTAGCGTTCAGGAAGAGGTCGGCGTTTGGTGAATTGGAACAGGGGTAAGTCGGCGTATTTCTTGAAACCGTCTACGTGGCTCGTGAGGACTTGAACCGTTAGGATTGTGGCCTGCTGAAAGATGGAGGCGCGTTGTTCTGCGTTGGGCAGAAGGTCGCCAACTGAGAAGTCGATGCCGGCTTCCTCCACGATTTTCCGGCGCTCCAGAATCGTGTCGACTTGCATACATTCAGGATTTGAATTGCGAAGGGTTAGTAGAGAGGCAGAGAGCTTTTTAGAGTTGTTTGGTGCCGCCGTACGGTCGATGCGGAACATGTGGGGGCCTTTTGCTAGTTCCCGGGCCTGCTCGATGCGGTCTAAGTCCGTAGCCATATTTTTTATTCTAACATGATCTTTTAGTCAGATTTTGAGGCTCGGAAATCAGAGTAGAAGCATCGAACTTGGTGTGGGTGGTATCACTATCAGTGAAGTGAGAAGCCGATAAGATAGTTGATAAGATAGCGATTGATCACACTTTCCCACGATACAATTTTTTTTCAGAGTATGTTGGCTGTGGTTTTCGATTATTCAGACGTCGCAAAATTAAGATGAAACGATGTAAGAACTTCAAGATGGTAGCCTAAGACACCGCCACAGCGAATTCAACTCTCATCAGACAACATTCACCATTGCCCATCTTTTCGCCCATTTTCGTTTCACGTCCAACAAATCTATCACTACAATCGCTAGATTCCTTGAGCAGTCCAGTCACTCTCGAAGACGTTCATATCAGAAACATACTGCGACCGTTGTGACGTCGCGTCAGCCCACACGGAGATAAGCACAACTTCCATTCAGTCACAGGTCGTCCTCCCAGTTATCTGGCACGGCACCCGGCGTGGGTGGACTAACATTCGACTGGGGTGGCATGGCTAGATTAGGACTCTGAGCCCTTGAACCCACCGCCGTTCGGTGAGGTTGCAAGCCCGTTGTCGTCGCTGGCACTGACGTTGGGCGCAATGGTGCACGCGCTGCCCAGCTAGCTGTACTAGGCTTCGGAGCTGCAATCTGAGGGGAACTGGCACGCCACGACGGGGCTGCTGCAGTACGCAAGTCGGTGAGTTTTCCAAGGTTTGACGGGGTAGGGGTGATGGTGGTGACCATGCTGGATAGAAGGGGGGTGGGGATACGCGTATCGAGGCGGCGGAGCAGACGAACACTGATCAGGGATCTTTTAGTTCGCGCGTAGCTCTGCAAATGAGAGTAATCACTAACCTTCGATGGGGTTCTTGGTCTATCATCTGGGTGTCCATCCGGTAAACAGCAGCAAGCTATAGAGCATTTATCAGGAGAGCTACACGCGGATACAAAGAGAGGAGTTTACATCATGGACAAACTTTCTCCGATCTGGTGGCATATGTGGCAGCATCTGGGTCTTCTTCTGCGTTGTGACAAAGCTATGAAACTAGAATAAGTCGCAGTTCAACCAACAATTAAAGTACGCACTCATCAAAAGTTTTCTCCACGACGCCCAAAAACTTCGGATTTGAGCGCGCAAACGCTACGAGTTCATCGTGGTAGGTCGGCGCTTCGACTTTCTGTCTCGAGTCAGCGGTGATGCCCAACGCATCCGCCAGACGCGCATTACGCTTCGCTATCGCACACTCGTTGTTACACTTGGGTACTGCTTGCGCTCTGCCTCCGGGTGTGTTCGTACTACGGCCGCATTGGACAGACTGACGGAGACGCTCGCACGAACAAGTGAGTGAGACTAGCCCGGTGCAGGGTTCGTCTTCTGGACAACTTGACGGGGCATGGCACGGAAGTGTGCAGGCATGTTGTAAGGGAAGGCTACGGAAAGAATGTAAGGAAGCTGCGATAAGATAAATATGGAGGAGTGTAGGCGTACCAGAGTTTCCGACTCTTGCCACAGGGTGCAGCACATGGACCGCAGTTATCACCGTGGCATGTCCGTTCACAGTGGTGAAACCCACACTCCAAAAGCCTCCGAATAGACAGATCGTTAATTCTTTTGCTCGCGAATGAGCGTACAAGGAATACGCACTTGCCACAGACAGTGCCACATGACACCTTCTCAGTCTCCAGAGAGCAGCGAACGTTACTCATGAGCTTCTTTCCGCAGGCGCATTGCTTTGTCGCAAGGAATGGACAAGGTGGGCATGGCATTGGATCTTCATGGCAGGCATGTTGGCTGCGTGGATGACCACAAGTTGGGGGTGGGCGGGGACATTGATATGAGCAACGTATACGTGTCCCACAGGGGATAGGTGGCTCCAGAATAGTTCGTCCGCAATAGCAAACCATCTAAAAAGACAAGAGCGCCAACATCAGTAATTCATAAGTAATGAATTCTGACAGGAGACAAACCTCTTCGAACGAGCTCCGCAAACAAGGTGGGCACGGACCCCTATGGTCGCGCTCTTCACAGTTGTGTAGTCCACATCCCAACCCCTTTCCACAAACCAAATCGCACTCGTGAAGGCCACCCTGCTCCTCGCCGACGCCGACCTCCATGGGTCCTTGCGCACGCTTCTTTCCCTTCTTTCCCGTCGCTGTTGCAAGCGCCGCGAGGGGGCAACATGGGCGGCGGCACTGGTGGCGGCCACACGCGCGCAGAGCCAGGCACGGCTTGTCACATAGGATCTCCTCGTTCCCGGGCTCTCGGAGGACAGCGCAGGCAATGCTAGGTGTTGTACTCCCGCAGCGGCACGGGCGGACGACGGGAACACGACATGGCGGACAGGCGCCGGTGTGGCAGGGCGCGGCACAGGCATGGTCACAGCCTTGAAGGGGCTTTCTACACGGGGATGTGCATGTAGGAATTGGGGAGCTACACGAGACGCGAGCGGGGAAAGTGGTGGGGTTGGTTTTGGGAAGAGGGGAGGACGGCGAGCGGGCAATGGGGTGTGTACCGCAAGGGCAGGTCGTAATGAGCATAGGCGAGAGCGGGCAGGTCTGTGGTTGATGAGGGGGGTGGCAGGGTGATTCACATTTGTGGGTACCACATTCAAAGGAACTGTAAAATAGATATTCAGTGCCTAGCGGTCATAATGAAAGAATATCACATACATTTGGCAGTCATGCTCACATCCATACCTGCCAATCCACGAATTACCATCCCGATCTACGCACTTCGTCTCTTGGCCTTCACCGCATCCTACCTCTTTCGTCGAGCATCCACACCAGCATTTCACCGTCTCCTTCACCACGCAACCTGGGCACGGACCATCGTGGCACAATTGTTGGCAAAAATGATTTCCGCATCCCAAGACCCGGCCACAGACACCTCCGCAAGAGAGATCACGTCCTCTGCTCCGGTCTACCCCACAGCGGAAAGCGATTATCTTCTTCTGTGGACAATAACATTCGAGACGCGTTGTCACTTGACAGGGCGGGCATGGTCCTGGATGGCAGGCTATGGGACATGAGTGCCCGCATCCCGTCTCGCGCACACGAGAGCAAGGGTTGCCACAGGAATGTGGGGTGGCAAGACGGGGAGGTTTTGGTTCCGCGGTGGAGTTGCAAAAGCACCTATCAAGGACGGTCAGTGAGGGTCGATGGAAAGAGCGTTATATCCTCACCAATATCCGGAGGGTACAACTTCTCTCTTCGCCTGACACCCTGGGCAACGCCAATCTCCTTGTCGATCCTCGCCTCGGGCGTGCCATGCAGCTGCAACATCCTTCACACTCTTCGCAGCCCATTCACCGATGCATTTGACATGGAAAGTTGTCCAGCAATACTGCTGCTCGTCACTCTCTGCGTCTGGTGGTCGAATGACGGGGATCGAAGGAGAACAGGACCAAACCCGCTGAGCCGGGTGAATCGAGGAGAAACATATCGGACAGTCGGGGTAGGGATGGGTGCGAAGGGCCTGAATCAGCCGCGAGGTCAGGTCGTCTGCTTCTGGCTCCATTGCTGCTGCCCTTTTATTCCTGTATCTGTTGGAGGGTTTTGTTGAGGAAGGATCCGTGTTTGGATCCGTGAGGCCAGCATTGAACTTGGCACCCCGTCGCGTTGGGATGTCAGGCCGCGCCTTCACATCTTGCGTAGAAGATCCAGGTGTTGCATTTGCTTCCTTTGGCAGGTTTCTTCGTCTCGGAGGTCGTTTCTTTTGAGTTCCAGAACCATCATCTACTACTGGAGGATCAGGCAGCGCAGGCTGAGAGCTCGAAGGGCTCGATCGTGCCTGTGTATTTGGATTGCCTCTTGGAGGCTTGGTATGTCGTTGCTGGCGGACTTTGTGCTCGTCCTCGCGAGGACCAGTTGGTGGATCCGCGTTTCTGTGAGCGTTCCGCTGTCGATTTCGAGTGCGTCTAGATTGCTCGCCTGGAGGAGTGGGATTTGGATTATCAGCGCTTCTAGTAGTATCTAATGGTATTTCCATGCAATAGAAGAAGGTTAGATGTAGAGAAAAGGCTTTGCAGTAGTGGCAGGGTGGTGTCCCAATTTCCAAAGTCAAACTCCTGATAAAGGTTGCTGCTGAGTCAGTCGGTTCGGTTGCCCGACGTGACTCGACGCCACGACATCTGACTCTCTTTCGCTTCACCACCTCATGCTCTCTCCACAATCCTCTGCGGCGGGACGCCCACGTTGAATATAATCCATAGAAAGCCGTTCATTAATTACGGTTCCAAACCTCTTCCAGCAGATCAAAGGCTTATCGCCCAAAAGTCATGGGTTGCAGGCTTCGAAGTGCCCAGGGCCTGGCTACGTCTTACTTGGGCCTGTTTTTTTCCTCCAAGATTCACGATTCTTTGGAATTTCCACGTTTTTTCAACACACTTGAGATACTTTCAATTGTCAACTCGTACTTCGACGACCACGTAACTCTAGTTGAGGCGCCACAATTGCATAGTCACTGCAGCGAAATCTCTGACGCAAGAAATATATTTCCTACTTGTACTCTAAGGAGAATGTTCCACAAATAACCCTCCCAATCGAATCCTCCAAATGAAACTCTTCTCCGACTAAACCGGCTTTTAATGACTGTCCCTCAGCATGGTATGCACATGCTTTGCGTATCGATCAAGTCAGATAACAGCACGGGGGAGCTTCATGTTAATTGTCAACTGTGTGCATGATCCTCAGGCCTACTTAACGCACGGGTGCGTTTCTAACACGATGCTAACCTGACTCTCATTTAAAACGAGTCCCTTGTATTCTCTTAGTTATGCACCAAGCTTTTCGTTTCTGCTTATTGACTGTATAAACGCCAGAGCTACACTCATCGGATCCTTCCTCGTTAAAGCCTTATTTCCCGCAAGCATGGTTGAAAACCCTCTGTTCCATGGAACATGGACCAAGGAGAAGTTTCAGGCAACCGTCGTCTTAGACATCTGGCCTGAGGTTACCTTCTTCACCCTCATCGCTGCCGGTGCGTTTTCCTACGAGCAATTAGGTTTGTGATATATCTGACCCTATGTCAAGTGGTTACGTTTGTTTCTAAATTCACCGCATACAAGCTTTCTATTCCAAACACCCTCTTAACCGTGCTGGGCACTGTCCTTGGTCTCGTTCTTTCATTTCGTACATCGTCAGCATATGAAAGGTTCGTGCTTTAAGCGGTCATATTAGGGTCGATTGATTCACTTGGGTATTAGGTACCAGGATGGCAGGAGGATGTGGTCGAACATCATAGTTGGGTCCCGGAATCTTGCGATGATGGTGGGCATCCTAATAAACTAGCTTATGGAGGACTTAAAGTTGCACGCAGTTCTGGCTTCATGTACCCTTCAAGCCAGTAAATGATCCAAAGGAGGAGCCAATCACGGACGATCAAGCGATGTTACAGTGGGTAATCGAGAGGAAAACTATGATCAATGTAGTGAGTGGGCCCGTAGTATCTTGGCGGTGTATGAACTTATTCATGCTCCTCAAGATACAAGCCTTCTCAGTCTCTGTAAAGGTATATAGATGCAACGCAATTCAATTTAAGCATTTTTTTGACATCGCTTACATAGCACTTTCTCCGGAGTGAGCCTGGCGTATATTACCAAGACCTCTATCCCTTGATCTCCTTCCTCCCGCGGTACGCGAACGAAGAGGGCAAACATACAAAATCAGACAGGCTTCCTCTCTGGAGTACCTCTGACGACATCGAGGAGGCGCAGATTCTCAACGAGCTAGAGCAGGAGCAGTTGCGATTTTCTCTTTTCGCTAATGGGGACCAATCGAAGCAGACCGATTCCCTTCTCTCTGATCAGAAGCCCACCAATGATAGCGAGGAAACGCTGAACGGGACCAACCCTAGTCGGTTCCGTTTCTTTGGCAATATCTTCCGCAGTAATGACAAGGCCAGCAACAAGGCCCGCCATAACTTCGATCCAGAGAAGCTTCTCCCCAGGGTCGACCCTGGTAATTATACCCTCAAGCCCGCACGCAATCCTCCTAAGAAGACTGTCTATGACTATATGCCTCCACTGCGCGTCTTCAGATGGATCTATATGACAATGTTGAGGAGATCAATGTCTCCTGAGGAACTTGAGGCCTGGAGGAAGAGAAAAAAGTTGTGTCGCGTCGAGAGCAATGTTCCAGTGGAAATTTGCTTGGTTTTGTCTAGGTCCGCAGTCCGTCTTTTCCTTCAGAGCCACACCCTAATGCGATTGTTAGCTACACTGCATGTAGGTTCAAGTTCGAACGTAAAAACCATACCTGTCAATACTGAGCTCTCTAGACCTAATGAACAAAGGACTTTTGACCCCTGCCATTGGAACTGGCGTCACCAACAACATAACACTTTTACAGGACACTCTTTCTAATCTCGAGCGTATCAGGAATACGCCTTTGCCTTTCGCATACCAGTTCCATCTACGTGTAACGCTCTGGTATGCTTTCGTCCACTTACTCGACTTCGGAAGTTTACCTATTCACTGCTTAGGTTGTATCTCACATTCCTCCCAGTTCGTCAGACTAATTTCACTACAACGAACCATTCTTGACCTTCGTTGCCCAAGTAGTTCCAGATTTACAGCAGTTTCGGATACTATACCATCCCAGGCACAGCGCTCACATCTTTCTTCCTTCTGGGAATCCTTCAGATCGGCCAGGAGATGTATGCCTCACTCTCAACTACCATTTTCAAACGCTGATGAAGATGAACATGCAGTGAAAATCCGTTCGATTATGATTTGAATGATTTGGGTGAGTATAACCTTCCAGGCCCACAACGGATATCTCAAAAAATTTCCAGATCTCGACCATTTCTGCCTGTACATCCAACGGGAGCTACATGAAATCACGGCGGTGCGCCACAGTTCATGATTTTAAAATTGACACTCTTCTAACCTTCCCCATTCTCATCTAGTACACCCAACCTGATCCATCGAAATTTATCTTTACCAAATGGTAGGGGTCGCTACGGTTCCTCTTCATCTACTCTCCGAGCCTAATCTCGCCCAACTCTAGCAACATCCCCTTCGCACCTGCAGACAGGCGTAGCGCGGCCGAGCTCAAGAAGGAGCTTATCTACCAAGCAACCGCGGTAGATGGTGAAAATCCCCCACCAGGCATCCCGAGCATTCGCTATACCCTCGTCAACAGCTGGAAGCAGATTGATCGTGGTACACGGCCCCGTCGCACTACGATACTCACTCCCTGAGCGGGGACTGGGTCCAGAGACACGTAGATTTTTTTTTTTCCTTTGAAGACTTTTTGCTCGAGTTTTGCTATAAAAACGAGGCCGGATTTTTTTTTTGTACTTTCTTGGGTATTGCTACGTAGCCAAGTGCTCGGTCATATATTTAACATGATCTTTTCCTTATTGCATTGCTACTTCTTCGAGCTATCTGAGACACGAAGGGCACCGCCTCGCCGTCTACCAGGCATCCTTGACTATGTAGATGGGGAACAACGCATCCGGACCGAGGTCACTGAAACTTATGTCTCTTGAACTATGGAGGACAATTAAATTTATAGATATTGTTTAGAAGCTAAAAGGTTTAAAAACTTGCCCTATTGAACATGCGCTTCAGCGCAGAGCCTTTTATGCCAGGCATTTACATGTTTTTGAAATTAGGATACAAAAATATGAGAGAAATCGTTGATCTGGCTCTTCCAGCGATATTTGAGCCACTTATTGACACAGGCCATGTAGTATCAAGCGACATCAAGAACTAGAATGAGGGCTTCAATATATTTATTCTGAGGCATCGAGAGCAGATGACCGCCTCATGGTCTGCCAGACATCCTCGGCCAATGCGGATAAGGAAGACGCATCCGAATTGCATTAGAGCTCGCATCGACGAAGTTCACACAAACTTACATCTCTTTAGCCATGGAGGACGATTATAGAAATCGTTTAAAAACTAAAAGGTCCCCAATTGAGAATTGGAACTCACGCTTCAAAGCAGAGTCTGTTAGCGCCACACTTGAATAGTCCTTTTTACCTTTTTCGCCCTCAGTACTCAGCTACAAGTCAAGTGCGGCCGCGTGGTCAACGTGCCAAGTAATTATCCGATATTTCTTAGGTTATTAACCGTCTGAGTTTATCCAGAGGGAATCTAATCACAACTGCCATCCCTGGGCCCATCCTTCCAACGCTCGTCCGTCTTTTCAATCGCACAGTCAAACCGCTCCTTCCCCAGCTTCTCATTCACCTCGTTGTGTCGCTCACACAACCACCGGCTCAACCCCACTCGCCCACTCACATCCGGCGGATGCAGCTTCATGTCCTCTCCAAAGTCGTCTGCGCAGTTCGTGCACGGGTACAGCAGCGGCAGCGCGCGGAGCAGCATCAGCATGTTCGCCCGCTGCGTCGTCGTCGGG
The DNA here is from genome assembly GCA_018282025.1 of Sphagnurus paluster. Taxonomy (NCBI): domain Eukaryota; kingdom Fungi; phylum Basidiomycota; class Agaricomycetes; order Agaricales; family Lyophyllaceae; genus Sphagnurus; species Sphagnurus paluster. Next base: position 20,273 of record JABCKI010005870.1, read on the forward strand.
CGCTCCGGGTAGTAAGCCGCCGTCGTGTGTAGGAATGTCCATGTCGCCCTACCCAGCTGCTCCACATCTGGAGGGCAATTAGGTGGCGGTCCATCTGCGCGAACAGCGGTAGTGCTATTGAATGTGTTAGATGTAGTGCCCTTGAATACAGGCGATCCCCCAGTGCCCGACGCCAACGCAGCCATCATGGCTGCCGTCGAGTTTTGTCCTCCCGGTCGCCTTTCTCTTGCCTCGGTAGCCGTCGTCGTGCCAGGGCGCCAGTTGCGGAACGCGGTGCAGATTTTGCATGGCTTTCCGTCGGGCCCCATCACCATTCCTGGAGGCATCTTACCCTTTGAACTCGATGTTGGGTTTGTTGAGTAGCAGACCCGGTTTGAGTGGTTGTGCTCATCGTGTGGAAAAGTAAAGCTGATCAACTGATCATGCACATGATGACGACGACATCCTCCCTTTCCCTGATAGATCTGATCAATTCTCTAACACACTCGTAAACCCCCGGGTGCAGCCTTTCATTGTGAGCGCTCTTCACACTTTAATTTATCGGGCGCTTATGAACACCACATCATAATTTCGATTCGATTGTAAAAAATCTATTAACATCAAGACCATCCTATAGTTTTAGCCTGTTATTTCAAGGTATTTGATAGTTAGGTGGCGTGGGTAGAAGTTGGGCTTGAAGTACGAGCAAGCGTACTGTACCATTTCAATCAATCCGTCGGTCACGGGTCACAGGACCCTCAGTTTTGACGAATTTTGCCTGTTGTCACACGTCACAGTCCGAGATGCCGGATCCATCTGTCCGATTTTCAATAAAAATTTTCTCTGGTGAAGAACTCTATTTTTTCTCCTTCTACAGCTGCAAGAGATATATAGCCCAATAAATTTTTTGTTTGGAAATCTCCTGCTGCGAAATGCTGGTACTTGATAAAAGGCAGCAATGAACATGCCGAATTTCGGGTGGCGTCACATACTTTGGACCCATCTGCCGAATCCATCCAATTCGGCGCCCATGTCACAGGTCACACCCTGCGACGAATTGATTGAAATGGTACAGTATCAAAGAACACCTACAGTGTTTTGTAACATCGTGGCGGATAAGGCACCGAAGAAAGATCCTCTAGTAGGTAAACTTCGAAGACAGAATCAAGTATGATCAAAGCGTTGGTTGAAAACCACCAAGGTTCGGGAAAACGCAGTGCCCCAAAGCGAGCGTGTTTCTGTTTGATAAGCTATCGTCCGTTGTTAGCTAGAAGGCTCTTCACTGGCCAAAGCGTGGCTGAAAGATATTCTGTCGGGAGATATCGCCGGGCTGTTTGATAGACCACTACGCAGCTAGAGCTTTGGAGTACCTAGATGTTCCACGAATACTCAGGTTCAACAGAATCAGAATCCGCTCTGGTGAGCACTGAGATAAAAGTTCAGTGAACACTTTGCAACAAGTGATGGCACTAATGCTCTTCAGATCTAGCCGTTGGTTAAATTATGGGTATAAAGCTGCCCATAGATGTACATAGAATAAGATAGCGTCACCAGACATCCCCCAGGTAGCACACGCGATGCCCCCAAGCCACAAGTACAGGTCTGATTTTCAGATCCTAGAATAGGGAGATCCCATTCGTCTCGAGGATACGCAGCGTCTCTAAAAGCTCGTCTTGTATGTTCGGTGGTTCTTCGCCCTCTGTCAGCCGAAACCGTGAAGGTGAAAGCTCTCCCCAACCACCGGCGGGTCGCGGATCCACAGCCAAGCGCTGAAGCCGCGCTACGACCTCAACGGCTGTCGGTCGATCCCTAGGGTCTTGCTGCCAGCAGTCCTCCATCAACGACCACATACGGTCGTCCAGTCCACGTTCTACTATGTGGTTTTCTTTGGGTTGGTTGGGCCGCTCACCCTTTGCTACCTTGATGACGACAGCGTAGTTTTGGTTGAGCTCGGGGAAGGGGTGGTCATCGGTGAAGATCTGGTGAACGAAAATCTTCATTAAGCCGCATGGCTTTGAAGGAAAACCAAGCCGCGTACCTCGTAACAAACAAACGCGAAGGCATACACATCGCTCGCAAAGGTCCGGGGATTTTCATGGTCCGGATCGTTGAGCTCCGGGGCCTGGTATCGGAGCGTGCCGCCTTCAGCATTGCGAGAAGATAGATCAGGGCATCTAGGGCCGCAGGAGTCGACGACGGATGACAGCCCGAAATCCGCGAGACAAGCCCGGCCAGCGTCCGAGACGAGAATATTTACTCCCTTGAGGTCACCGTGCACCACACGTTCCTTATGGAGGTACTGCATACCCGCTGCGATGTCAGAGATCTATGCGATACTGCGTTATTTGGATAGCAAGAGATGAATGTTTAAAGAAGTACCAAAAGGAGCCTGTCTGCCTCTGGATTCTTGTGCAAGAACTCCCGGATGTTCTTATTTTCCATCCAGGGAGAGACCAGACCAATCCTATTCCGTGCGTCGCCCAGTCGATATATTCCGTAAAATGGGAGAACATTGAGATGCGATAGCTGGGACCAAACCACTGCCTCCCGAGCAAACGCCTGCACATCAAAGAAAAATCAATAAAGATGCCTGAGAAAATAGATCACACCATACATACCTTGAAGAGTTTCGCCGCATGCGACCTTTCATATATTTTGATTACCTTCAGGCATACAACTTTCCTGCGGAAGCGGCACCTGAAGATGTCACCGAAGCATCCTTGCGCATTAGGATCTTCTCCTTGACTCCACGCCACGCCAGTAAGGATGAAGGACTTGGGGTAGCGCTCCGACTTTCTGCATAGACGAACGAGGGCCAAGAAGAGTTTTGACCTGAGCGCTTCTTCAAGTGGCGCGCAATCCAGCAGCTGCAACAATGCGTGTCAGCGAACGTAGTTTCAAAAGTTCCTCTTGCATACCTTCTGAAGGAAATCGAGGACATATTGCGCCGCCTCGTTCCGATAACTCAAGAATCGCTTGTACTTCGCCTCGTCATCAAAAACACACTGGAGCTGCCTGCATATGATGTTGATCTTTTGAGTGACGCAATACGGACTCGTTGCCGTGGGAGCAATTAATATAGGACTGCTGCGATCGTCCACCGGATGTCTTTCCTGAAACTTCGCAGGGGTGGGGTATGAATGGGCGCTATTAAACTGCCTAACTGGTTCGATATGAGATGATCGGAGGGGCATGGGCATGGGGCCACTCGTATTGCCTTGGTTGTTACGTCCGACATGTGTTCTGGTGCGAAATTCTTGGCTCTCCGTGTGCGGATTTACATCTGTCGTAGATTGCCCAACCAAGCGATCTGCAGTAATCAGTCAAAAATGTGAACTCCGTGAAAGAGAGGAAACTCACCATTGTCCTCCTCGCAAATCCTAAACACCTTCTCACTCGAAACATCGGCATAGTGTTTGGACGTAGGTTTCTTCTTGCTTTGCTTTTTCGTTGGCTGTGAATGTGTTGGCAAGAGAGCAAGCCTTTGCAGGCTATCCTTTGCATCAAGACGTGGCGTGTCCAAGTGCCACCCCCTTGCGCTGCGGCGGCCCGAATTAGCGGTCGTCAAACTCTTCTCAGATAGCGGAGCCACGTCTGAGTGGTATGACACAGGGCTTGTGGTAAAATCCCGTGGGGTAGGGGTATGGTTTTGCAGCCACGGTATGTCGTCCTGGAACTGGCGCCTTTCGGGACTTTGGCTGTGCTCGCCGACCACGTTGGCGTAGGTCGCTTGAACATTAGGGGTCGCGTGGGGAGGGTAGAGGCGCAAAGGTCGCGGGCGTGATGTGACTATGGGGGGCGTTGACGCCTGAAGATACCCGTAGGAGGAGGGTGATATTGGGCTACGCCAGTTATGTTGCACTGGGGTCCCGGGACTGTCCGATGGTGGACCGAAAGACGGAGCTCGGTTTAGAGGGAAGTGAAGGACAAGAGACACACTGTACTGTGGAGGATCAGGAAGAATGAGAGGTAATGGAAGCGAGTCCACAGTTGGGGTTTGACTGATAGCGCTTTCGTGAATGAAATAAGGAGTAGCAGAAGACGAGGAAAGGGGGATAGACTGGTGTCGGGTGTATTCAAGAGGATCCACAAAACCGTATCCAGGAATGGTATGACCCGCTTGGGGGAAGCGAGGCGTTAAATTGTGAATTCCAGCGAATCCAGTGAAAAGGTCAGGTGTCGATTCGATTTCCCGGATATGACTAAAAAGAAGGCGACGTTGGTTTTCCTTGAATGCGAACATCGCATCTGGCCGCGAGCAAGTGATGAGACATCGCTGCCACTCGGCCTCAAGCTCACGTTCCAAGCTTTCGACGCGATTCCAAAGATCGTCCAAGACGCTTTCTCGAGTGCAAGCGCTAGTGGCGGACATATCAGTAGTGTGCCGGATGATGATCAGGGGAAGTTTGGAGAAGCTTTTGGTCAGTGACCGAGCAAAGCAGAACAATTTAAGCCACTAGTGTATCTGGCACTGGATTCATACGCGGGGCCTGCAGTACGGGATAGGAAGCCGAGGCACGAGTATGGCGCAAGGCTTGTGGCCATGTGAAGATAACCTCGAGGATGATCGACTTAGACGCTCAACGTAGGATGCCTTCGACCATAGACATACTTAATCTCGTGTACTGCCACTGCGAAAGTAACCGCGACGGACTCTGTTAACTTGTGCTCCTGTGGATTCGAAGTCGCACCCGGGTTTCTGCGGTCGTCTTCGTGCGGAAAGGGCTTGATGTGACAGCATTTCAACTTTTTATCGAAAGCGATAGTGGAACTGGAGGCATTTTCTAGATTAGATTGCGCCTGGCACGCGGGATAATGGATTAGACAATTATCACCGAGATCTGAAACAAAAGCTGTTGGGGGCGAAATTACATAGCAACGAAGAAATCCGAGGTTCTGTCGCTCAGAGTCCTGGCCGCCACAGTGCTGGTAGTGAGGCGGCTTAGCTAGATTCTAGACTTCATCGATCCGTCTGCGCGCAGTGAATCGTTAGTTTGGATAGATTATGAATGTTCCAATGGGTGATTAAGTAGTTTTTTGTGCTTCCATCATCTGGAGAACTGCCGTGAAGAGAACATGAGCTGAGAGCTCATGGAGGTGAAAAATTTTATTTTATTTAATACTACCTTTCCCTGGGCCTTCAGAGTGTAGTAAGCCTAGGCGCCCAAACTTTTATTTTACTATAAGATCATTAGGTCATTGACTAACTCAAGAGGAAGCGTGCTGACCAGTGACTGAGGATGGGGGGCTGAACACGCCGGTCAAACAAGCTCGGCTCGGGCATGAATTTTCGCCGGGCCTTACGCACGTGCAGTTTGCACAACCGTAGCGCCAGATTGTTTCCTTGCGACCACAATGGTTTCGCCTCCAAAGCCTTGGGAGAGAAACGGCGCAGCTGCCTCGATGGCGGACGCACCCATCACACAGCCTCTGGCAACATCGAGCACAGCGCCAACGGCTGGTCCTTCATCTCAGATACCTACCGTCCCGGAGCGGCCAGCAGCTTTCGTGCAGCCTAGCACTACTATGACCTCGCCGTACTCGACGTACGGCACTTCTCCTTACTCTCGAATGGGCACAAATTACGGTGGCTATGGTGGCCTGGGATCCTATGGCTCAACCTATGGAGGAGGATATGGCGGGATGGGTGGATACGGCGGATCTTACGGCAGCTCATATGGCGGGATGGGCAGTTACGGTGGAATGGGCTACGGTGGATATGGAGGCATGGGAATGGGTGGAATGGGCTATGGAATGGGAATGGGAATGGGTGGCATGATGGGGCCCAATGGGATGCCCATGGATCCCAACAACCCCTCTCTTACACAGACTCTCGAATCGACAACCCAAAACACATTCCAGCTCATCCACTCGATCGTGCAGACCTTCTCTGGCGTCGCACAGATGCTCGAGTCCACGTTCATGGCAACACACTCCTCTTTCTTTGCCATGGTCGGCGTCGCAGACCAGTTCAGTCAGCTGCGCAACGCTCTCGGGAGCGTCCTGGGCATCTTTGGCCTACTTCGCTGGATGCGCGAGCTGCTCACAGGACGCCCTGCACCATCTAGCGGCGGGCTTAACTCACACGAGTTCCGTGAATTCATAAACGGTCGCCCCGTTCAAGGCCCACTTGCCCCTCAGCCTCGGGCGTCCAAAAAGCCCCTGGTCATGTTCCTGCTTGCTGTTTTCGGCATCCCATACGCGATGACGAAGCTCATCCGCATCCTACAAGACCGGGCTCGCGCGCAGAACGGGGGGCTCCTCCCTGGTCAACTACCGCCGCTTGACCCTGCGTCATTGACGTTTGCGCGCGCACTATATCCGTTTACACCGACCAACCAGAATGAGCTTGGGCTCAAGGAGAATGAGATCGTGGCGATTATGGCGAAGCTTGACCCGCGGACAGGCGCTGAGGTCGATCCGCGCATGGAGGTCGAGGGCGAGTGGTGGAAGGGTCGCACGAGGGACGGCCGGGAGGGTTGGTTCCCGAGAAAGTTTGTCGAGGTGCTCGAGCGACGGAATCCACCAGCGCCGAAGACAGTCGAGTGATCGGGGCAGTTTCCATGTACGATGTACTGATTACGTCTACGCTGTTTTCATTTTCTCTTCCCCTGATCAACCTCACCTACATGTTACATGCAACGTGGCATCCTCGTCCTAGCGTCACCCCCCACAGTTTTTGATCATGCATACACACCCCGCTCCCCAGGCATAATGTGAGGGGGCCTCAGCACCGTGTAATCTACAGCTCCCTCCTAGTTTCTTATTTATTCCAAAATACATTTTACGCACCACCCTCACCTGGGCGTGTTGGATACCTATACCCACAGGACATCGTAAAAGTCCGAGGAGCCACAGTCGTGCGTATAACGAACACTATTACATATTTTTTGCCTCCACATCCCCCGACTCCGCTTCAGCATCCTCACCAGCACCCTTACCATCGTCCAGCTCAACGGGACGCAGTAGCAGCGCCAGAAGCAACTGTGCGACTGCGATGCCCGCCAGCACCCGAATCCCTGTGCGCCACGCCTGCACATACGCCTGCACCACGAGCGCACGGACTACACCCGGCGGCGGCCGCTCGACAAGTGCAACCACGTCGTTCAAATTCAAATGCGAGGTGAGCTGCTGTGTGTCAGCGAGAGCGCGTGTGAACGCGCGCCTGAAGGTGTTGTTGATGACTGACGGGTACAACGTTAGGTTCGTAATGAGGGAGCGCGAAGACGTACCAGTACCAACGACACCGACACCGAGAACCCCACCAAGGTTGGGCGCAGAGCTCACAAGCGCTGTCACAGTGGAGAGCTCGTTCTTGGGGAGCCCGACCTGCGCGATCACTAACGAGATTTGCGTGCCCTGACAGTGGTTTTGTTATAAAAGGGCCCTAAATGCATTCTAGGAGTCGGGAACTTACACAGCCAAAGCCAAAGCCACAGATCAGAGAGAACCCAACTACTTTCCCGATGGAGGCAGAGGCATCGAGCGTCGACATCAGCCCCTGCAACAATAATATCAGGTAAATGCAAAATATACAAAGAGGGACGTACCATGCCGACGGGGAGGACCGCGAGCGCAAAGAAAAAGGGCCCGAGGACCAACGCAGTACGGTACGCGATGTAGTTGGTGATAGTGCTCGAGATCGCAGCCATACTAAGGAATGGAATGACAAGCGCACCCGCATTGATGTTGCTCACGCCGATAACCTGAAGGAACACTGCCCAAGGTTGAGCACGCGCATGCAAATACGGTCAGGAAGGAAAAACCCTACATGGAAGGTAGAACGTCTAAAAGAAAAAAACCAGATCCTTAACAAAGGAAGAGAAAGACCCTAAATCACGCACCATGGAAAACAGATGGAAAAACAACAGCGTGCGGACAACGATGATGAGAGGAACGTTGCGCCAGCGCCAGCTCACGAACAGGCCGAGAGGCGCGACGGGCTGGACACTATAGCGCTCCACGACAATGAACAGCACGAAGGACACGCCGGCGGCCACGAACATGCCGATGATGGTGGGCGAACCCCAGGGGAGGGACTGGCCACCAAGGTTAAGCGCCACAACGAGGAACGCCAAAGTAGCGATCAGCGTCAGCATACCGGCAAAGTCAAGCCGAGCAAGGTTGGTGCGGATGGAAGAGACACCACGGCGGGAAGTCGAAGAGGAAGGCGGGTCAGAGGCAGAGGGCGAAGGCCCAGAATTGCGCAGCGCGATGAGGAGGATGGCGGTTACTTTGAAAATGGTGAGTTTAGGTGATTGTGGGAGAGAGGGGAGAAAAGCATGCACGCACTGACAGGCCCGAAGGGCGCATTGAATAGGAATCTGTAGGGGATCATGTCGGAAACTTATCTAAGGAGATGGGAGATTTAAAGAGAACGTACATCCATCTCCAGTTACCTGACTTTGAGAAACCGCCACCAACGATGGGGCCCATGGCGTCTGCAAACGTGAAGACAAGGTTGATCAAGTTGAGGTACGAGCCACGCTGGCGCTCGTTCGTCAGATCTAAAAGCCCAAATACAATTTAGCAGAGACCCAAATTTGCCCTTATAGGAGGGAGAAAAGGGCTCACGAGAGACCATAATGGTAGAGAGCGAGAGGAGGCCCGCGCCGCCGACACCGCCGACAAGACGCCCGGCCACGAGTTGTGTGAGTGAGTTGCTAAAGCCCGCAATGATGTTGCCTAGGATAAAGATCCAGATCTCAATGATGAGCAAGCGCTTCGTTCCTACTGCGTCCTGTATGCGTCCAATCACATATCTCAGTCAGCGTCCCGCATGTGGATACCCAAGACGTGAAGGGGTCGGCGGAAATACCTACGGCAAGCCGCCCAGTGACGGGCTGGAAGACGGTCGTCGTGAGGAGGTACGAGGTCGAGATCCATGTTAGCGAACCATCGGTCTGTAGTGCGTTACCGATGGTGGAGATGGAGGTGTTCACGATAGTCTGTTCTGTTCGGACATTTTTCAACATCTAACCTCGTGTAAGCTTTCAGCCTAGCAGCATACCTATAGCATAAAGAAAGGAAGCCAGCCCCAGACTTTCGAATTCGGGTAGCACATGTGTTCAGGCGCGGTAGTAACACGGAGGGTCAGGGAGGCCACACCTGAACAAGATCAGGACAATCTTTCCCGGACGCATGTCGTCGAATTTAGGGTATGCAGAGTCCCCTCTTTTTGCAAGATCGTCGTCGTTGTGATTTTCTTTCAACTCTTCGTGGAGCTCATTTTGGTTTTTTGGAAGATGGACAACCGCTTTTTCAGCGTCCTCGAAAGGTGCTGGGACTGTGACTTCCTCGATACCCAAACCGCAAGATACTGGTGCTTGCACTTGTTCAGGCCGCGCGAAGTCGACGATCATGGTCATGGTAGTCAGGAATGGGGGAAGGCTACTCCCTTGGATAATATGTGACTCGATTATTGAGGAACCTCGGTGTACGCGTATGTTTTCTGAGCATGTGGTCGCTTGGTGTGCATGATGATCTGAGTGTTTGACGCGATCAATTGATCCGGCTTCCGGGCTGGGTGCTCAGTTGGTTGAATCATTCAAGTGCAAGAACATTAAAACATTTAATCCGGAGTAAGGACCTGTCTTGTCAAGATGTTGATGTGTTTTCTTTGAGTAATAAACAGCCAAGGTCGTAGTATTTTCCCTGCACCGAACCATTTAGTTGCTAGTGGAAGCGTGGAGGGCTGGGGGTGAAGCTGGATACAACCCATAAGCATCTTGACAAGACTCAGAGGTCCTTATTTCGGATTAAATTGACGGTAATTCTGCAGAACTCAGTTAGATTTATAAGGGCGACTATCCATAGATGTATTTTATTCCTGAGACGATTTATCTATGAGGTTAAAGCAGTTTAGCAGCGAATTTGTAAGAATACATGAGTTGTATATTTTTATTTATTCCAACCCTCCACTCTCGACAGTCTGCTCCCTGGTAACATTTGTCGCAAACAGGTCTCAAAAACCCTGTCCGTCCCGTGATATATGGCGCGATAGGCCTTCCAATGAAGGCAAGCTGACTTGAAAATAAAAGGCGTTAAACTATCTGGACGTATATCCTCAATACCTGAACATTCCTTAGGTACTCCCCTATTCCTCAAATAATAGATAGCGATCATGGGATGTGCGCACCAAATTTTATATATGGTATCCAGGGGTGATAGACCTGCACCCGATTCCGCTGAACGGCCGCCTACCATCCGAGTCGCGCACTGTTCAACTAATACAACAAGTTTTTTTTTAAATGAATATCGCAACCCACCTCTTGGGCTCAAGTTGGTACGGTTACTTCTCAGGTCCCCAATATTTCGAACCTGAGTGGTTCCGCCACCCAATCCAACTTCAATCCACTTGTTACATCCAGTGATGGAACCGACAAGCCTGACCCCCTGTCTGTTTGTCGGGGTCAGACAATTCTCGCTGATTGACGGGGTCATTGTCGCCGTCAAGAGGTCAGACCGTGACCTTGGCCGAGGAGCCCGAGCCGAGAAAGTATGCACGTGCAGCGCACTGACAACGTCGCACAGTCAATAGTCATTCTGAAGTCGCTGGCTTTTTCGATAAATGTGAGGATGATCTGAGGCTTGAAAGGATATCAAACCGGGAATATACAATTTTTTTTGTGTAAATTCGCCACCTCCGAGTCCCCATGATGGACAAAGCATGAAATTACGCGATCAAAGACATCTGAAAAAGTACCAAGATAAATATCATTGGAAGTTCATGTCAGGGCTTGTCCTGTCGCAGTTGCTCATCTCGCAGAGTAGCGCGGAGTGTAGAGCTTGATGCAGTGCTCAAAAAGTGAGCCCGACGCATGCCACAAGTCCGACCGAGCCTTCGCCCTTATCCTCTCAGTTTTGGTCGCATTTCGCGCGCAGCCAGAACACAGATTTCCATCATTCTATTGTTGAGAACCCCTCGGCCCCGCAACTACTACCTGCCACTACCTCAGTCAC
>JABCKI010005871.1:0-30971 GCA_018282025.1 Sphagnurus paluster
AAGGGGTAGGTGGGTGACGCCCCGTTAGGGGCTCCGACTAGTCATGGGTCAATCCGCCGGGAACAGGGTGAGCAGCTCCCCAAAGCGCCTAGGAGTGTGGCGACGCATGGTGGTGAACCCGTCCCAAGGAAGTAGTCGGCTCTTCGGCTAGGTGCGTTGTCTCTGAGCGGGGGGGAGCACTTCTCGTAGGAAACGGCGGTGGAGATCGTAGTCAGCTTGCATGTATGGGGCCATGATTTCGGCATGGTTTCGCAGGTAGGTGAGGAAGGCGTCGCTCAGCCATCGCCCTTTTACTTTGACTGCCTCGAAGGATAGGCCTCGTAAGAGGTACTCCAGGGTTGCGCCTATTCGTATGCTGTGCCCTTGTAGATGGGGCATGTTGAAGGAGTCGAGTGCGTCGTTGATCCTATCTGTGAAGGCTTTCTTGGTGAGGGGACGCCAAAGTTTGGATTTTGGGTGCCAGTAGGTAAAGAGGTGCTTGTCGGCATCGTTGGGTAGATTATTGACCTTCAGGTGGTTTTCAAGGGCTGCGAGCGGATCCGTGACGCCGTTCTGTTTGGCCCAGTAGATCTTTCCGCCGCGTTCTTTTCCGGTTTTCGTCTTGGTTACTGGGATGTTGAAGACTAGGATCCTGTTGGAATGCTGGTCTTCCTCGGTGGTCCAGTCGCTCCGTTTGACGTGGATGGCCGGGTCGAAAGCCTTCAGGCTTTTTACCGTGAACTCTCCTAGTCGCGCCGCGCCAAAAAAGGTCGTGGTTAAACACGCGAAGACGGCGGCGTCCAGGTGGTCGGAGAGGTTTAGCGCCGAGTGGATCTTCTCAATGGTTGCGATGAGGAGTGGCGGACGTTTGGCTTTTCTTGCGTCCGGCGGCTCAAGGTGGGAGGAGGCCTGCATGAGGGTTGACATAGTGGTTTGGTTGACATCTAGGGGGAGGCCATGGATGATGTGCCAGGCCCGGACGCCAGCAAGGTAGTTGGATATCGTCGATTTAGCATAAACACCGGCGAGTGATGCGGTGAAGGCTTCTAGTAGGTCGCGAGGCGCCGGTCCTCTGTCTAGCTCTGGGATACCGGCATAGTCGCAAAAGAGATGGAATATTGCTAAACCGGTGCCGTAGGTCTCGATCGTGTTCACCGCCCAAGCATTCTTGAGGACGGCTTGCAGTCTCTCCAGCATCGCCGGCGATATCGACGTCTTGCAATCCTCGGGCCTTCGGGAATTTACTGGGCGCCATACTCGGAGTCTGTCTGCAGCTTTGCAGTTTGGACGGAGGATGGATACGAGGGGGATGGCGGAGTCGTCGCTGAGGGGGGTGGGGGACGGTGTTGGTCCATTTCGGATGTCAATGCCCGCGTTCGCTAGCATCGCTGCAACTTTCGTTGAGTTGGTAAGTCTCGAAATCCTCGGGTTCGAGCTGCTCGCTGGGGCGAACGCGGGATCCGCATGGAACGGGGTCGGTGGGTTTTGGTTCGTTCTGACGTGGGCTTGCGTCCAGTGAGCCGTCGGCATTGCAGACATCGCGTAAGAAGGGGTGGAGTTCGGGGGACATCGGGATGGGGGGGAGTAATTGCGATGCGGGGGGGTAGATCCCTCGTGAAGGGCCGTCCGCTGGGTTGTTGGCGGAGGTAACATACTGGGTGTGGACAGTGAGGTCTGTTGATTCTGCCATCGCGTCAATTCGTCGGAAAACGCTATTGACCTGAGCGTTCCGGCTACGGCCCCTCCACCATCCCTCGACGACCCCTCTATTGTCGCCGTTGGCGTAGAAATGGCGGGTGTTTGGAAGTAGCTGGTGAACGGCGGCGACCAGGAGTTCGAAACCGACTGCCTCCGCCCATCCAATGTCGCGTCCGTCTGCTTTCCATCCCGGCACCAGTATCCAGGCCCGCCATCGATCGCCCACGATAATGCCGACACCGGTGGAGGAGCTGGCATCCGAGTAGGCGGCGGGGTCGATGATGAGTGTTGGGAAGGGTATCGACCTGGGCGGGGGGGGCGACGACAGCTTTTGGAGCCACCACTGGAGGTCGTGTTGAACCGATCGGGGGGGGGTTCGTGGCTTGAAGGGCTCGTCGTGGAATATCGGCAGCATGGCCTCGAGGCCTGTGAGATAGGCGCGCCCGTTTTGGATCACGTGCGTCGCATGCAGTAGTTTGCCGTGCAGTTTCCTGAGCTCACCTAGAGTGTGGGTGCGTCGGGACTGCCATTCTATAATCGCGTCTCGATATTTGTCGACTTTCCTTCCAGGAAGGGTTACTGTCCTGTATAGTAGGTCCCACTGTAAGCCGATGTATTCAACGGAGTCTCCAAATGGTACGTCTTTTTCCTTTTGCCACGGGATTCCGAGTCGATCCGAAACTTCGTCGATGTCGAGCATGGTGTAGGCGTGGGCTTGGAGCGAGGACTTGGGGTCGAGGTTTCTGATAGGGAAGAACATGTCTTCATGCCACTCTTCAATTTGGCCATTCGGTAATGTTTTCCCTTCATACCAAAAGCGGCCACCAGAGTGTTTCCGGCCCTCGTTTCTTGTGATTAATTGTCTTGTTTCTTGCCGAAATTGGTTGTAGAGGTCTGTTCGGTCGCGATTCAAACGGAAAAATATATAGTCATCAACCCATTTCGCTACTGGGCCTATACCGTGGGCACGCATGAGGTCTGCTGTTGCGTCTCCGATTATTCCGTGGACTCCAGATGATGATGCCAGACCAAAACAGCAGCAGGTGTCAATGGCGAAGTTGCTGTCGTTTAGCCGTACTACTAGGCCTGGCCATTGGGATGGAATGATGGGGACTGTTCGGTATGCTTCCGCGACATCCCTGACTGCGGCCTGGGTTCCTGGGGGTAAGGACGAGATCAACGATCGCATCGTGCTGAATTTGCCCCAGGTACATGCGTATTGGGAAGGATTAATTAAGGAGTTTATCGATGCGACAGGGTTGCCATTGCGGGGATGTGAGAGGTTCTCGATGATGCGAAATTTTCCAGGTCGGTTGGGTTTGGGTTCAATCGAAATGGGGGATGACTGAAATGGCCCTATTTCGGCCTCTAGTTCCTCCTTGGTAAAGGGTCCTATGTATCTTCCTTTAGCGAACTCATTATTGACCATTTCATTGAAAACAAGGGTGTGACTAGCGATGGAGGGGTGATTAGGAGGTGCGTAAGTGTGAGATATATGTGGGATGCCGGCGTCGAAGCCAAAAATTAGTCCGAGGGGGATGGTGGGATAATTGTGTATAAGTCCAGTGTCTACGAGAGCGCGATGCCAGGCGCTGGGTATGTATGGTGTGGTGGCTTTATTTCTGACTAGGGCGAGGTTCCGCGAGAGGGCAGTCTTGTGCTCCGTGGTTGGGTGCGCCGCACCCTGAGCATTGATGCTTCTTTGGGTGGTCAGTAAGTTTGCACCCTCCGGGTTTCTGCCAATCCATGCAGATGGGGAGGCTGAATGGGTCGATTAGTCTCCCTTGGGAGTCTCGGGTGCATCGCGGGCGCTCACTGCGATTGTAAAGAGTGGAGGCATCGCATTTGGCGAAATCATGGGGCGAACGCCGAAGGCATAGGGCGCAGGCTACGTCGCCTTGGCGCTTGCGTCGAGGGGATCGTGATCGCGAACGACGACCCCTGTAGGCTGGTGGGGGGGATCGTGAGCGTTGGGGGCGCCGGTTACGGTGATTACGGGATCGCTCGTGGTTGGGGGGGGATCTTGACGAAGCATGGAATCGGGATTGACGTGGTGGGGACTCGTGGCGTTCGCCATGTCTCCGGCCTCGACGATCGTTGTAAGCGGTTTGGTTCTGCATGGTGGGTTGGTTGGTTGAAGGGAGGTGATGGAGCGTCGGCAAGAGTGGTTGGGCGAGGGGTTTATATTGCGGGGTATTGCGTGATCATGGCAGGTTGATAGCGACCGCGCGTGGCGATGGTTCGATATGGCAGTGCAAGAAGGCACATTGAGTTATGGTTGCGGCCGATTGATATGCGGGTATTTAAGCGGGATTGCGGCCGGACATCCGGTATCGTGGTGGGCATGTGGGTATAGCACGTGGGTAAGGACGTCAAATGGCGTCGAATATAGCGTATGGCAACGTGGTGGGGTAATTCCCAATAGCACATGTTCGGGGATGATGGGGGGGGGGGGGAAGGACGACGGAATAATGAGTTCGAAGTTTGTGGTGATTGGACATGGACTCACGTTGGTCCTAGAGGAATTGTACTGGGGGTCGTTCCTAAGTTCGAAGGCTATTTCTTCCCATTGTCCTTGAGAGAATTTGCTTATGTCGAATGCTTGGGTTGAACCCGCCCTCCGGAAGAATTCCTTGCGCATTATGGAGACATAGTGTATGAATATCTTGTCGGTGTCAGACGCGCGCATGCGGGCCCGGCGCCAATCGAGGTCGGTGAAAAAGGTCCACCAGGCCTTTACGTAGTCGGGGGGGAATCCCAATTCCGAGAGGGTCTCTGTGTAAGTTTTGGCGCCCACCATGATTTGGTCCCACGAGAGGTAGGTGTCGTCGACGGCTCTGGGGGAGTGTTTGGCGGTCGATACCGCGCGGAGCTGTATGGAATTGTCGTCGCCGGTGGTTAGGCCGAAAGTGTCGCTGGCGATGGACGTAGTGGGTCTCTCGGCGTCGAGGCATCCCTCTTTGGTGAAGTACCAATGCTCGACCCATTCGTTCTTGGACGTCTTGGATCTGGCATATTGGGAGGCTGCTAGGGGTCTCGAGGAGAGTGGGGCTTGTCCAACAGGGTATTCCGGGGGCTTGGGTGCCTGTTTCGTCGCGGTATCGTCGGTTTGCGCTGTCGCGTTGTCCGTTCCTCCGGGCTGGGGCTGTTGGTCAGCTTGCTGGGCCTGCCATTCGTCATGTCGTCGCTGGCGGTCGCGCAGCCAAGTTCTCTGGAGCGTCGCAGCTGTTCGGTCGGCGGCGACTCCGTCATCGGCGAGGATTTGCCTGTCTTCTGCGAACGCCTCGCTCGCGAAGTCGGGTTCGGGTTCTAAGATTGGATCCGGTGCGTTGGGCATGGGGCTGAGGTGAAATAAATTAGGTTGAGAAAGAAAGGGAGGGAATGAAAGAAAAATCAAATCCTAGGGAGTCTTATGGATCCCATCTCCGGTGCGTGGATGCGGCGAGGACGAAGAGGTCGTTAGCCGCATCCACGTGCCGCGCCAAAGACAAGTCTCAGGCCCACTCGTGCCTCGTGTCCCTGAGTCCACATGCCTCAGGCCTGAGTGCTTGATGAGTACCAGTAGCAGCATGTACAGTTTCGCGACTTTCAGGGTGGTAGGAAAGAAAGCTTTGCGGGAATCCAGACCTGGAATGGCTCAGGGATGTCTTCCTCTGGGCTTCTGGCAACCTTGGACAGGCAAACGTGTGATGAGACTTCACACATCCAACGTTAGACAGACCAACCAAGAGCATCGAAGCATCGAGCTGAGTGATGGCACGACTTTTTGAATTTCCGATCACCGAGCACCCTTAGCAAACCGTAACCGGTACCTGACCCGGCGGTTCAGTACAAAAACCTAGATGGTGTCCGCATGGCGGATTGAAATTCGACGCTTTCCACTTCCCACCAATGGCACAGTCCTTCAAGGCGCGTATCAAGAGTGTCTCCCTCATTTTCGCGTCAGTCTATTTTTTCTTTCTTTTTTCAATGCGTGTGATACTAATCTCACACCTATCCATCCAGTTGTGGAACCGCTTTGTTCTCTGATGGTGGGGAATTTGAATAAAATTGGGTGAAAAAATGTGGGGATACTGAAGAATGCTCTACAGGATATGCAAACGGGATCATTGGCAGTGGTGCGTCTATATTTCGATATTTTTCTTCCTCCATCGTCCTGATCGTCCGTCCATAGTCAAGACTGGTTAGTTGGTCCATCTGGAGAAAACACATCAGGTCTAAAACAGTCCTAGTGCTCAAGCGCATCTATGGCGCCGAAGTCGTAGGTGCGCACAACTACGACACCGTCTTGAGCAGTCTTGCATTTGCTGGAACGGTTGTTGGAATGCTACTCTTTGGTGCGTCGTATTAATTGGTCGCACGACCTATCGAGCTCAGCCTGGAAGCAGGCTACCTCTCGGATAAAATGGGCAGAAAGTTCGGCATGGTAGATCCCCATTAAACATCCGCATACCTTCATTCTGTGACACTTTTCAGATGTCGGCCACCGTTATCGTTGCCCTCTTCTCTGGTCTCTCTGCTGCCTCGTCCGGTGCCCATGGAAGTGTCGGGGGACTTTTGAGCATGCTTAGCGCCATGCGGTGCGCTACCCATTTATTTGTTCTAGAGATGATACTGATCTTCGCCCTCATGCTTAGCTTCCTCCTTGGTATTGGTGTGGGCGCTGAATACCCCTGCGGTTCCGTCTCTGCTTCTGAGCAATCTGAGGAGCCAGGAATCAACAAGAAAGCACAGCACCGATGGTTCGCTCTCGCGACTAGTAAGTGGCCCATTTATCGGCCATACCCCTATATTATAATAACCTGTCGCGCAACAGACACCATGATCGATTTCGGTTTCGTCGTTGCTGCATTCGTACCCTTGGTTCTTTACTGGATGTACGTCTCCCGACCTTGCACTCGATTAAGTTAAGATCCCGGCACTTAAAATAACCCATAGCTTCGGCGAAGACCACCTTCGCGCCGTCTGGCGTCTCTCCCTCGGTCTTGGTGTCGTCCCCGCAATGCTGGTCTTCATCTGGCGTCTCAATATGGACGAGCCTATCCGGTACAAGAGGGACTCAATGAAGAGAGCCCGCATCCCGTACATGTTAATCTTGAAACGCTATGGGCGCTCTCTCGCTGCCATATCTTTCACATGGTTCTTGTATGATGTCATTGTGTAAGTCTAGATAACTTGATAATCCAGGTTATGGCTGACATTCTTCTCTAGGTACCCTGTATGTTTCCCATTATTTGTCGATATATTAATCTATACCGACACTCAACGTTTGAAATTCTAGTTCGGCATTTACTCTTCGACTATTGTTGACAAGTGAGCAAGCTTGTCATTCATTTTATCCTATGCTCATGTTTGTGGTAGCGTTACTGGTGGAGATACAAGCTTGACTGTTGTCTTTGGCTGGAACGTTGTCATCAAGTGCGATTAACCGTTTCGTGCACTGCAAACATTCCCTTACTCGTTTTCAGTTTGTTCTACATGCCCGGCACCTTGGTGGGAGCGTTCGTCGTGGACTATCTTGGACCGAAATACACCATGGTGGGCACTCACTTGACCTACTACAAAAGCTTGTATTTGTTAGCTCAAATGTTTGCAGATTACTGGCCTCCTCCTGCAAGCCGTCATTGGCTTCTTCATGAGCGGCTTCTACGTCCAGTAAGCCTTGGGTCATTTCGATGTTCCCCTCTTGCTCACTGTCACCCTTTCCCAAAGACTCACAAAACACATTGCTGGATTTGCTGTAAGAACACTTCGAAAATGTCCTTCCGGAACGATACGCTGATACTAGCACTATGCTCAGGTCGTTTATGGCATATTCCTGAGCTTCGGTGAATTTGGCCCCGGAAACAATCTTGGTCTATTGGCTAGCAAGACGAGCCCCACCGCCATTCGGGGGCAATTCTACGGCGTCGCCGCTGCCATCGGGAAAGTGGGCGCATTTGTTGGTACCTGGAGTGAGTTTAGGCACTTAAAGAGTGGTTCGAAAAATGGCTGACGAGACGGCAACAGTGTTCCCCCCGATTATCACAGGTAAGCTTGGGAACATGGTATGCACATAGAACTTGCAGAACTGACGAGTGCATCTTCGCATACTTAGCATTCGGCGGTCCTGAAACGGTCAAAGTCAACACGGGCCCCTTCTGGATCGGCAGCGGCCTCGCCATTCTAAGCGCGATAGTCACCTATTTCTTCATCACCCCTTTGACACAAGATGGCATGGAGAAGGAGGACCGTGAGGTGTGCATGCAGCGTTCATCTGCACCATTACTAGCTCTGACTAAATTTTGCTCTCACGAATTACAGTTCCGCGAATACCTCGAGGCCAATGGCTACGATACGAGCCAGATGGGTCTTGGTGAGGATACCTTTGTGGAGTCCGTCAAAGAGCCTGTCCACGAGAAGAGGTCTGAAGAGTCCTTACGAGTATGATGATGATACCAGCCTCTATGCTCCACGTATTCAACGCAAATGCGAATGTTACTTTGATGAAACATCAATCTCAAAATTGTGCATAACGGCAGGGTACATATCATATAGGGTATGCGTAGCTAAGGGCATAACGTTAAACGAAGTAATAATGCTTAGTGCAAATCGTCCAAGCAGCACGCGCAATTAATGTAGGTGACGGCGGTCAGGCGAGCGGGAAATGGCGTGTGGGGTTGGGGTACAATATAGGGGCGTCGATCCCGCGATGTTTAGTGTGAGCGTAGGGGGTATCAAGTAGGGGTATACTGCTTGTCATAACTGGCTTCTAAGGATTGGTCAGGATCGGAGGTCTGAGATACATCCAGGTCGTCTTCCTCTTCTTCCTCGTCTTCCTCCATTATCGGGGAGTCGTATTCGTCGTCCGAGTGGACCTCCGCGTCTGCGTCGGCCTCATCGAAGATGACGTGAAACTACAGAAATGAACAGAAAATAAGCAAATTGTTGAGAAATGGACGCAGGAGACGTACGTGGGTGATCAGCGCCTTCACAAGTTTGTGGGTGTGTCCCATGTTGGCCAGGATCATTGAAAAGTCGTTTTGAGGAGAACGCAGCAAATTAGGGCTAAACACAATGGCAAGGGCTTCCGCAGTCATGTGGTTCTGGTCTTCATAGTCTGTGACCTTATCCAGATGTTCAGATACCCTCCTGAGAAGATTGAAGTTGCCCGATGGTAGGCCTCGCACGACTTTCCGGATGTTGTCGAGACGTGCGTCAAGGTTCTCAAGTTCTAGAATAGAGGGTGTAAGACCGGCGATTATGGAGCAGATAGCTAGCTAGTTGACGTACGCATAGCTTGAATGACATCGAAGTATGACGATGAGGGGAATACTGGTTCGGGAAGCACTCGGAACCAGGACTTCACCAGATCGCAGACCGCATGTATGTCGGTTGCAGAGGTAATAGGAGACTCGCCTAGAAGCTATTTGAACATCAAGGAAGTCAAAGTGAGTGATACAAGCATACCTCGGTTGAACGCGTCCTTTAGGGCATTGATCTCTGAGACAGCACCAGCAATACGGTCTGTACATAGGCCACGATGACTATAGATTCCCCAAACAATATAAGCTAACTTACAGATTCCAACTTCGCTCAAACCACGCGATTCCACCTCGCGCAGACATTGCTCGACCACCGACGGGATAGCACCGGGATCGACTGGGTGGTTGCCCGCCTCCCTTTGCAACAAGAATTCAAGCTCTACACCAAAGACTAACGGAGGAGTTTAGATCATATTTAAAACACTACAATGTGGAGCTGCACTTACCGGCTTTGGGGTCTCGCGACGGCACGATGGGATGACTATGGATATGATCTGCTAGCTGCGGCTTCGGCGAGCTTCCAAGGTAAGTGAGCCTGCGTTTCGCAGCCATCTTTGCCACCCGACTGATCGTTTCGATCCACTTCACCATGTCGCGCTTGTTGATCGCCTGTAGTAGATAGTGTCCGCCATCTTCCGTGTCCAGTTGGAATGTGAATGATCGCTCGTTGTTGATGAACTGGGCTACCCGTGCGTCTACTAGACTGAGGACAAGGCTAGGCTTGCTAGAGGGCGTAAAGTCGAGCTCCGCTGCGGTCTTTTTGATGGTGGGTGAGGACGTTATATCGGCACCGAAGGCGCTTGAGATGGGCCGCATGAAGTGAAGGAAAGCAGACATGCTCTTCTTACTGCGATGTTGCTTCTGTACAGTCGGCTTACGCGGTCGCATTGCTCGGTTCAGCAATTCGTCGCGCTTTTCATTTCGCGTCTGCTCGTATAATTTCTCTTTCTGCATCCGTGTACGCAGGTTCTTATCTCGCCGGTTCTTCTCCATTTGTGCCGTAACAAGCTTCTGGAAAGGACGAGACATCTTGCGTCCAGAGGAAGTTCCCATCGAAGGCTGGGATGCTTCGCGTGCAGCGTCCTCCTTAATGCCCCGATGGTCGAACTTGATGAGTGAGACATCCTTCTCAACGTTGTTGAGGCGTTCAAAACCGCGCCGATTAAGTTCCTCGGGCTGGACACGCCTCCGAAGGGCCGGTAATCCTGGTGCCTTATCGATGAGGTTGCACAGGTGCCTAAAAAGGTTGTGATTATAAGGAAACGCTATAATCGCCTGATACATACCTGCGCTTGTCAAAATTGACAAGGTTCTGATTGTCCTGCGCCACAGATTCTACCGTGTCTGGTGTGGCGATGACTTCAAGCATTCTTTCCATGAGCCAGCCCATATCAGGAGTCAATGTATCTTGAAAAGATACAGATTTTGTACTGGGCCGAGCGAGTAGCGTGGCAAGAGAATCACATTGTACCCCACGGGCGACTGCTACGTTCTGCCAGGCTCGGTAGTGCATACGACTTTCGACACTCAATATGGCTGAGGTCGTAACAGCCTCGACAAACGATCGCACACAAGGCTGCTCGACAATTAGTGAAGACGGGGATCTCGTATTAGCATTCCGAAGTCGGGTGACTTCGATCACTCGAAGCAAGAGGTCCATGCGGGCTTGACGTTGGCGGAGACCTAAGCGTGGCGCCACAATTTTGGAAACGATCCACTTGCGAATGATAGTGTATGCTCTCACACAGCTGCGTATACCGGGTGGGAGCAGGCGATAAAGTGAATCTTGGCCCTCGGAAATCATCTGAGAGTGCTCAACCTCGTGGATATGCGAATAGATGGTCTGAATCTCGACAACCTCCTCCATCGTTGGCACTTCACGCGGCGAAAACCATCCGGTGCGATCTGAAGATTGTATTTCTAGCAGGTCGGCAGCGATGTAGAGATCCTAGAGTAGTAGCAAAAGGATCGTCAGGGGGATCAAAAAGTTAGTTTGTGGACGACAAACCTCTTCGGTGACATTACTGAAAGCCGCGCTCGCCATCCCGTCCAAGTTGTCAACAAAGTCTTCCGCATCAATATGGTCAATATCAGGCGGCTCGCGCATGCTGAGATTGCGAGCACGGGCGCCGCCGCCATTAGTCGATCCTCGGCGTACCGGAGGCCCACGAGCGGAGAGGGGGCGCATTGTTTGGGAAGTGAAAGCTGAGTGGAGAGAGCGTCTTGCTTCCGTCAACCGGGACACGCTTTGTTGGACGTTGGGATCAGCGAAGTTCTTTGCTTCGTAGACTACGTGGTCAGAGGGACTGTCCAAGAATGACTGAAACGCATGAAAAAGATGGGCATCATCGAGAACATCTTGAGCACCCCCGCCTAGTGTCAGCCACTCTTTCATCGTATTTAGGATCTCAGTGCGGGCAGTTGTGACGTCCAAATATTCTCCAACAGGGGGTGATGATCCAAAGGGTTGTGATGTGATATAAAGTTTGCGTAGCAACTATAGATAAAATATATTAGCCCTAGACTTCCTTTGATATACAATTGAAAATGATACAAACCTCGAAAAACACTAGAGGAGAAATAAAGCTTCGGAACACATTCCACCATACTTTGCCGAACTCTACACGGTCCACAACGAGCTCACGAGTTTTGCCCTCCCGTAAACTCATCTCACCATTGTCATCTGCCACGGAGACGGTCACATTTCGTAGGCCACGGACTAAAATATTCACAAGTGTGTCAAGAGTACCCGCTTGAACCATAACACGTAAGGGTGGCTCTGAAGAGGGTTCAGAAGTGATATAGCTTGGCCTATGGGACAACGAAGGCAAAGAGTTCCGACGTGCCATGCTGGATTTCCTCTCTACAGCTTGTGAAGCGCCAGGTTTGACACGTATTGAAGGCGTCCTACCAAGTGGCTTGTCTAACAGAGAGTCATTGATCGAGCTGGGTGGCCTTGATGACAGACGTGAGGATGGAGGCCGTGAGTTGGGCCTCGAATCGGAACCGCTTCCTGCTTGGACGACGAGAAGGAGGGCACCGTTGTATACTGGGATGACTGTGCCACCCTGGTTGAGGGCTAACAGCCCCAAGTTTTGATCGAAACCTTCAGAAGTGGGAACCCGGTGAGAGGGATATCGGTGAGGATCCATTACTCGTCGAAGCTGGACATCAGACGAATCGCTATCGACGCGTCCGCGAAGGAGTTGGGCCCTGTCAATCAGGCAAACGGTGGGAAGTGGTTCCGGGAATATAAGGGGCAGGAGAGAAACATGTGGTGCTTGAACAGAAGACTGGGTAGCACGAGTCCAAAAGTAAGGCTCAAAAAGTCCTTTACGTCGGGGCTCAGCAGCAAGAGAGAGAGACATAAATTGCTCCACTCTGGTGAAAGTATAAATCAGATGTTAGATATATTCACAAAGGGCATGAAAATATAGTTACCGCTGGAACTTTGAGGCTAGGCTTCCTGTGCCTCCACGCGATGAAGCCATTCCCTTCCAAAACCCAACCATCCTCCTGGCATCGTCGCTCACCTCGCTCTGCGAAATCGGGACCCGCCTCGGGCACAACGAGAATGCCGTCCTGAAGTCCTCAAACAACAGTCGCGCCTCTCTAAAGGACTGCACCTTGATTCCCTGCTCACCCCCTTCACTCGTCGCTCTGGCCAGTGCTTCCTGGACACGGGCACGAATATCCCCACCCCATGGTGTAACCTTGGGCTCCTTCACGCCCACGGGAAGATCATTGTTGCCGGTAGTCGGGTAGACCCAGGACTCCACCGCACTCAGCGCCAGGCGGTCAACACGCTTCCACACCTTATCCAGTCGAGCCACAGGCCTAGCACACAAAGCTGCAGCGATCGCGCGCCAGGAGCATTCGTCGCCTGAAAGGCGGCATAGCTCGCCGACGCGTGCCCAGACTGAAATTACCTCAGAGCGCGAATGTGTGCGTGACTGGGGGGCGTTGTTACGGGTATCCTCTGACTTGCGCCCGGGGGATGTGCCCTGTTCGTGTGATGGAGACTGGTGCGCGGTCCCCGTGGATGTGTCTGCACCCAAGATCTGCAGGAGAAGAAGTTTGGTGAGCCAGTGTGGTTGGTCATCAGTACCAAATAAGGACCACGATGATAATGAATCTGGGGATTCGGACGTTATCAGGTTCTCTGGTCCAAGAACGAAGCTCGCGGTGATGTTTTCCGGGGTTTGGTCAAGGACTGAGCGGTGGAATAAGATGAGACTTCGTGCAATGAGATGGGGATCCAAAAGAAGGAGAACATCGCGAGAGAGTCCTTCATGTTCTAGTGCTGTCCATGGCATGCGTGGGTTAGAAGTCCCACTGGTGCGTAGTGATGACTGATGTTCAAAGTTGCGCATATCCAAAGAGACATTCTTGGATAATGGGGGAATATCTTGCGCATCAAGGGCGCTGAGCAGAGATACTGTCTGGGGAGGGTCGTCTGGTCGAGGAGAAAAGGTACCAGTATTGGGGGAATCAGTGATTAGAGGGGAACGGTGAAGCATAGCCTGTGTTGAAGCTGACATGGGCATAACAGGGCCAGGAGATGCCGGTATCAGGCCCGCAGAGATCTCTGGGATAGTCTCCTTTCTCCACTCCTCCCAAGCGTCTGCATCAGCGGGTATAGCATGAAACTTCAGATATTGCCCCGCAAGCCACCCTGCTCGACCACGCTCCGTCTCCTTATCTTCGTCGTTCGCTCCACTGACCAAATAAGCACAACAACGAAGGAACTCTCCTTCAAATTTCCCTTGTCCAACGATCGAAGGGAGACATAGCAAAACTGCCGACGCGAAATCTTTCCACTCCTCCAGACGTTCCCTCTCCGGTAAATCGCCAGTCTCGTCTCCTAAAGAGATGGTAAAATCTGAACGTGCAAGGAATGTGGTAGCAAAAACAGCCTCGTGGACAAGTGACTCAACTGTCCCTTTCTCAATCTCAGATCCATTCATCACAAGATCAGGATGTGTGTGGCGTCCCCAATACGCACGTTTCTTGCGTCCTTGAGTCACCGGCTGTTCATCCCGTCCCTTCGCAGCACGGTTACCGCCCACAAGCGCGTCGTGGTCATCGGCACCACCTTCTAGTTCAGCGACTTCTTCATCTTCGATCAGAGATGGGACGAAATCCGTCGGGAATAAGTCCTTAACCGCTGCACCGCGATCACTCGGCGGTTTGTAGAAATGGAGCTTCGATCCTTTCAGCTCGAGTTTGAACGGCTTCCACCCCTTGGAAAGTGCAACGTGAGAGTGGTAGTGACTTGGCACGTCTGCGAGACGGTTAATGAAACCGCTGTGGTACACGATCTGTGACGACCGCTTGAGGTCGGCTGCATCGAGTTCAGGCTGGAAGCCGTTGGGCGGTGCGAGCAGCGTTGCGGGGCGGTGATGAGGACTAGAAGATGACGAGGATGCTTCGGGGTTCGGCTTAGTACTACCGGTGGGGGCGAAGGTAAATGGAAACGCGCTACTGCGGGCTTGCGTGGTCGTCGGGGTGTTCTCAAATTCAAGTTCCCTCTCGGAATTACCAGAGCCTTTCCTTTTGGGGCTACCAGGCCTGGGCTGCGGCGAAGCAAGTTTTGAGGACTGTTTCGGTGTAAAGGAGTGTGAGCGTGTATGGACGTGTGTTTGAGATTGGGAGCCTTTCCGGGGTGTGTCAGGGTCATCGAGGGTCGGGGCAGAAATTGATATGGACACTGGGGGAAAGGTTGCATTGCGAGGTGGGGATGCGGAGGGAGAACCATTACCCTTAGAGGTTGGGAAAGGGTGTCGAGTGTTGAGAAATCCTGGCGATGTGGGACTCGAAGGTGAGATGGCACTCGCGTTGCTATCAGTCCTGTTCCTGTATTCTGCCACCTTTTCTTGAAATGATGTCTGAATAGGTGAAAAGTGTGAAGGGGAGACTTGACTCAAGTCATCGGCAGATTTGGACCATCCTCGACGGGATATTGTACGAAGATCACCGCTCCCAGGGCCTTGTGTTGGACCAAGGGAAGGACTTGAGGGCGTGCTCGTTGGGTGAGAGGATGTGATTTCTAGGGATCCAGGAGGTCGTATTGATAAGTCAAGCACGGACCTAGAGGTAAAGTATGAGAATCCGTCGTATCATAAAAACTGGTCAGGAAAGAAATGGTTTTAGGAACGACTAGATTTCAACGCGTACGAAAAGATTCTAAACCGCCCATGTTACACGTAGGTGTCGTGGTGTTTACAATGAATTTAAGGAATGAGAACTCACCTGCTAGCACCAGCACCATAACCATCCAAAATAGGCCTCGGATCTGTCGGATGTGAAATCTTGTGCTTTCTGCCAGAGCTTATACTCAGCCGTGGCTGATCCAAAGGTCCCTGGGGGATCTTGGACGTTGATGCACTCCTGGCGAACCATTTCGATGGCTTTGTAAGAAACTGGGCCAATCCCGATGATGGCGAAGTTGAACGAGGAAAGTTTGGTGACAATGGAGACGAGGACCCTGATGGTACTGGCGGGTCCTGTGGACTCAGTGTGTTCGCGTAACCAGCCCCACGTCGTGGCGCCATACGTTGATCTTGTTCTGGCGATAAAAAGAAGATTGCGCGTCGCCTTGGTCAACAAAGATGTCCACGATATCGATTCCACCAAACCGCGCTTTCCCTTGGTTTTAGGGTGAGCCAGAAAACGCGTATTCGAGATGGAACCACCCACCCTCCGAAATGAGTGTATACAGGAGTATTAGTGGGTTTTAAGGCAAGAGCGGCCAGTGAGGATCAAGATCATAAGCGACTGGGAGGAAGTGAGCAGTTATAAACAAAACGTGAGGTGGCGGAACAAATCAATCCGTGTCACTCTTGTTTGGCGACAGGTGTCTCCCGCGAGTCTCGAAATTCATTACCTGTCATCCAGCACTTCGCTCACACCCGTGCTCATTGTAGAAGACAGTCAATATTTCAATCAGCCTTTTTATCACACATTGGAGCGATCTGTTTTTACAGTGGTCTTGTCTCAAAACGCGGTACGTGTATCAAGGTGTATCATCGACATCTTCTCATGTACTCTTGATAGATCCTCAGAATCTTGAGTCCTCCGGTCATGATGACACGTCACTTGTTGGTCTGAATATTGACTCTTTCCCAATTGCGATTGCGCTATTTCTCGCGGGTAACGGGGGAAGAAGCAGATTACTGATACGGTTTTCCCAGACACACCGACCCTAACAATTATTGCCGAGCCAAGGATGACTGTCAAACGTCAAATCAATCTTTACGGTTCTGGATAATGTAGGACATTGCGAATTGTTGCACGAGAATGATCAGGAATATTGCATTCCTGCAGTGCAAGAGACGCCACACAGCAATTTTATAACCAACAGTAAGAAGCGGCCCGCGCAAATCACTTCTAACTCCTGCATAGCTGTTTCGCAATGGTCTCACGCCGGCGCTAACCTGGTCAACAACCGTGGCTCTCATCATCGGTGTGTTTATGCTCACTTACTTACCTCCGGATAACTGTACATATAAATGATATAATTATTGTCTAGGCATCCGTGGTTTCCTCCTTCAAATCCGTCTGCAAATCGCCTCAGGTTGCAGTACATGTTGATGAGAAGCGACGTCGCCGTCCAAATTCTTGCGCTTGACAATTCCCTGGGGCACCCGATCCGCCCTACGATATCACGCCTCAATACCGACCACACCACTGGAATTGGGGTGCCGTGTCTCGACGCCCATGATGTCTAGAAATCTTAGTGCCACTATAAACGAGATTGGAACCAGATCCAATATTCCTACCATGCCTATGGTATTTATTATAATAGAATTTGGAACTAATCCCCTGCGCATTGTAGACGTAGTTCACCTGATATGTTACAGTGAGGGTACCATATCTCACCAGTGAGTCGTGAGACTCCATGATATCAATGTGCCCACCATTCTCTCTCTTGGTGCACTAGGCCTAGCCATCTGAAATTTGGCATGACACAAGTAGACAAGTATCTTTGACCATGGGTCAGACTTTGTTTGCTGGATTTCAGTCTCATGATCAATTATACTATCAATGCTTTCATGACTAAAGCTAGGTAGGTATAGTGCAAGGACTTCTTTCGTAGGCGGGCTTATATATTGGTTATTGGGGTTAGGGTTAGGACCGATGAAAAGCAAGAAAAAGCGCCCGCCCAGCCAGAGTGGCCGGAGCGGGACAGGAAAATATTTAGACGGTGCATGAGCCGAAGCCCATACAAGCCGCAGACACTCCCTGTATGGACAGGGTCGCCGTGCTATGGAGAGTCTCCACGGCCCACAAACCCGGGTAGGTGAAGGGGCTTGTGCCATCAAGGTAAGTATGAGTTGTTTCGATGTCGAAACATTGTTTATATACCAAGGCCACGCGCGCACGGACCCAACATCACGTGAACCCAAGTGTGGCGCATAGAATCCCAATCGTGATATACTCAAACAGTTGCTAAATTCTAATCTCCCCTAGTTCCAGAATCAAGTGCCTGTAATATGAAAAACTGCAGCATTCTTCAAAGCCTTACAACCTGGCATTACTCGGTGATTTGAATTTTGAAAGTCAAACTTACTCTGAGAAATTTCATAACCTTTGAGGCTACCATTAGAGAATAAGCACAATCCGTTATAAGTGAATAACAAAGCGAAGAGTAAAGAATTTCAGGGGTGCTGCCTTTTCACTGATGCCCAGGCAAGTTGCAGGCAAGTGTAATTTCAATTCTACATTCAGTAACGCCGGCCTAATAAATCTCCACCTGAGAGGTAGCAGGTGCTAACGATATTCGCTAATCAAGTCAAATAGATCAGCTCCGTGTCTCAAAGCGAGCTAGCTCCCGACTAGTTGAAAGAACCCTGGTGACGAGATATTATTCGGGAGGAAGACCAAGTCGTCATCGTGTGGCGTGACGGTCCAACGCAAAACTCGACTTGGAATGATGGGAAAATGAAGGCGATGCAAAGAATCCAGAACGCATCCAGTATTTGGTAGAATTTCGTAAATGGTGATTGGATCATAGACATGACACGGAATGAAATTCTGGTCGAAAAAGGAACACCGCAGTCGAGAACCCTCGAGATCCACAGAAGTTAAATTTATGCCCCTTGGAGCGCTACCAACAACGATAATTCAGCAACGTCTAAGGTGGATCTGAGAGTCCGATTCTGGGGCGCTGGAGGAGTATAATACCAATACTCATGAATTGCATATACATCGTTATCAGCTGAGCAGCAGTCTACAGAAAGTGTTGTGTGTCGCACTCGGGACAACATAGTAGTCTAATAAGTCAAATTTATATAATTTCCATGAAAGATTGGGTGTAGGAACGTTAATTCTAGAACAACTGCTGCAGGCGCTAATGTGACGTGGGTAAACATTATAGAGATTCTACAGGTTTAGAGCGAGCATAGATGCGATGTAGGTAGGTCATGGAAAAATGCATGGCATAGGAGGGATCATCAGGTAGGGTAGTTAGGTGGGTTTCAAGGCATTGAAGAGGCCAACAACAATGATGGAGATGGTGAAAATTCCATCCAAGCAGAAGCCGGAGAGTGAAGACACAAGATACTACATCAGTAGCGTAACAGGAAGTGAGCAAAGCAGTATAGCAAAACAGAGATTAGCGTAGTACTACGAAAAACGGATCAAAGCATCGAAGGACAAACAAAAGGAAGATAAAAAAAGAATTCATGCCTCACTCCAGTCCGAACCTGAATCTTCAGAATCGTCGGACATGGATCCGTCCTCCGGCTCGGTCGGCTCGGTCTTGACCTTCGCGTTAGCAGAACACACGAACGCCGGGACACTGATCTCAGGTTCGGGCTTTATCTGCTTTGCCTGAGGCTCAGAGTCCTTTTTCTTGCGCTGACCCCTGCGGTTTTCAAGGGGATATCGGCACTTCAAGTTTCGCCGAGAACATTGACTATAAAATTTTCGAAACGTCAATGATGTCGTGATGGGGGTAGAGAAGTAGATCTGCTTACTTGCACGTCCTATCTGGAGCGTCCAGTGACGGCGGGCCACACGCGATCTTTCGCCCGCGACAAAAGAGACATGCCATTAGTGGTTTTCCATCATGACCACGAGCGTGCTTGATGCGCCTTCGCACTGGTGAGTCGGACACTACTGATAGCGACCTTGGATTACTGAACGGCGTGGAGCATGATCGCGTCAGTTTATTTTGGCGGTAATTGAGGTGATGTTGGTGTGTGTGGGAAGCCTCCACGATGGGCGCGGGGCGAGGGATGAGAACGGGAGGGATCATGCTATAAGAAGGCTTAGGAGCGTAGAGTTGCGTTTCGGCTGCAATGGCATCGGTCGCCCAATCCCCGGTGTACTGTGAGGTCTGAAATGGTCGAGATCGAATACTCTCAGGCGAATGCGAAATTCTAGAAAGCGAGGAATAGAGCGGAGTCGTGTTGTCATCGTCTTCGCTATCGTCTTCAGTTATGCCAGGCGATGAAGGCGCCAGAGAGAGCGATCGTGACTGTTCGTGCAGTTCAGACGACACAGTGTGTTTGTTAACCAAGAGAACCATCGGCGTATTTTCCGGGGAGGAGCGAAGAAAAGACTACGAACAAGCAAAATTTTGGTTACAGAAATACCACTTAGTAAGATTTAAACTCACTGAATGATACGTAGTATTTGCACACTGAGTAGAAAAATGAGACTCGCCGAGCTCCCCATCCGCACGGTGATAATCATAGTTAAGATCAACGTAGATGGGCGACGGGCTGCGAACTGGTGCATGTGCGATATGGTTGCTGGGATACGACAACTCTACTGGGGCATGATGCTCATCCGCGGGAAACTCGATGCCTGGTGTCAAGGGGTAGGATTGTAATCCAGAGCCTGAAATGTACGTTTCCAGACCGGGACACGGTGTTTGTTGAGATAGTATCCAGGTATCGATCGCGGCTCGTCTAGCCTCGGGGAACGTGGCGTAGAACACCTCGTCTTCCTCGAGCATGGTGCGCGCAAACGATGACGACGGTAGGGCGTCCAATCTCGCACGTAACTGATGGCATGTTTGTTAACCTCATTGGAAGTCTTTTTGTGGAAGAACGTACCTCACGACGAGCCACTTCCCATTGGAGTTCTGCTTGATAGTATGTCATCGAGCAAGGACCGTGAGGGTGGAGTGTGTGGGGTAGGTGCGATGACGATTGGTAGTACGCGGTCATGATGGGATGCAGTTAGTACACTTGAGGAGGTGAAGAGGATTCAATGAGGATGTCGCCTTATTTATTGAGCTTCAAATGCGCCATTAGCGCAAATAAAAGGTTAGACTCGATCTCCGTCTCTGCACAGGGCGGGAAGATATATTGATTAGTACCTGTAAGTTTGCAACAACGTGCCCTCTTTTTGACGATCTGGCTTTATATGGTCGCTTCTCCATCAAGCGAGAGATCTTATCTGGAATAAACTCATTTGCATCGCTTCATCGATAGCTTTTCATTTTAGGCAAATGCGACATCGACACACCAGGTTTTATGGCACTGAAAGGTGTCGAAGGGGGCGTCTATTTCATCTGGAGGCGTGTATAGTTCGCGCGTTAGCTCGCATCGAGCGTTCAGGTACTTCGGCCCGGTGTGTGCTTGCTGGTTTTTTTGCGCCCTATTTTTCTTGAGCGAGATCTATCCGCCTGATCGGCGCAGAGTGAAGCTTTGCGTCGCTTCGTTTCAACCTCAGCTTGTAAAGATTTGCTTCCGCACGATACGTATTTCCAATTCAGGTCCTTTAGATGAGGGCAAAATTTGACACAGCGCGAAGGCAAACCAGGGGGGAATTTTCCAATCCCGACTTGGATGGAAGGGCTGAATTCAAGTCACACCGTTGATGCATTGAATGGGACATAAAGTTTGAAGATATAACTAAGGTATTTCAGATTCTAGCGATTGGAGGCTTTTTCAAACATAGATAAGTCGGTCATTCTAGGTATGGATAAATTGCAGGCTTACCGAGATCCTCTTCTCGAATGCAAACCACCATGGTCGTCATCTAGCTGGCCATCACACGTTCAAAATAACTGGTGTTTCTATCTCAAATGGCGTGAATGAGGAACGACGTTCTTAAGACGGGGGGAATGACCAATGGAATCAAAACATATGAGTTCGGTCCTGGTGGATACTGGATCTTGGTGTGAAATCCGTCGCAAAAGCAGGCCTTGTCATTTTCAGTGTAGCTGTGATGTGCTTCTATGTGCCTGCTTGCGCACTTCCAGAAAGGTTTCTTGTAGAAAAGCTTGTAGTTCTTCTTAGCAACACAACCACCAGGGGAGTCAGGTCCGCTTAGCGGAGTAGAAGATCGGGTATCGGCTAGGTGCAAAAAAAAGCACGAAACGAAGGTGTAGTGCTTGCAAATAGCACTGATAAGACAGATGTTTGGATAGACCAATGTTTTTGCGTGATTGAGAAACGCTGAAATTCGTGTGCTCAGTAGGACGCTAGGATTAGCTACATCAAGATGAAAGGCGCATGCCAGATCTAAATCAGCGACGAAAGATTAATTTGATCGTCAAATCGGATGGTCATGTGGGAGGCGTACGACAAGATTGACTAGGTGGTTTTCAGCGGGCAGAAGACATGATTATCGCACTGGCTAACCCATCAACATGCTCGACCAATAATAATCATAGAACACAAACACTAGGAAAAATTCAACCTCGGTATTTGGGATACCTGAAGTCTAGTTCAGTACTGAAAACGGCAGTGGTGCGAGCTTGAGAAGGCGTTCGTGATTATTCTGGTCGATCCATCTCACGCAGCAACGATCAATTGAATGGAGATGAATACAAGACCAGCCCGGCAGTCCTCCCAAAGTGGCCAAATGACAAAGGTTGAGAAGCACATCGAACCTGCAATCTAACAACGCAAGGTCGTGGATGTTTTTGGACTGTCGGAAGGGCCGCGTTCTGTCTCGTAAAACATGCTCCGATTTTGATAGTGTGCGGACACCATCTAATCTTGGGCGGTTTTCGTAACCTTGGACCAGAAGTTTGTCTCGGGGATCGTGGGATGACAGCTGAAGTAGAACTTAAAGGGAAGCCGTAACAGAGAAATTTTGCGACGCGGACATATTGTCGAAGACATAGGTGTGCTTTGGAATCGGATCGCGACGCATGCACTGATGACTAGGAGACGCATTTGTTGCGTTTGTTGGGCCATCTAATTGTGTACCCAACTTGAGTAAATCGATAAAGTTGCTGAAGCTGCAGAGGTTCCCGATGAAGCATAGCATGTTCCTGAAACATACACTCACTTTTTAGTGGACCAGCTTTCAAGAAAACTACCGTTCCTCGCAACGAGATCAGGATAGGCATGGGGGTTTCTAGAAGTGGTCCCTGAGATGTCGATACGCTATATTCGGTGTCTGCCAATGTGGTGTGGACAGGATAAAATAAAGGAAGCGGAAAATACAAGCAAGGGCTCCTTCAGGAAAAGAGGCTAAGCAACGAGGATGATATGAATGAAGAAGCATTGAGCTTACTTTCCAAAATCGATATACTCCCCCCGCCTATGATAGACACACTCTCATCGCACAGTCATTTGATGCTTCACGATGAAAAAAAAACAAGGAAGTCAAGACGCACGGTTCTACTCGCACGGAGGATCTTCCACAGTAGAAATGAGCTTGAGGTTGCATAAGCCTTGAATACTTGGGGGAAAACACTCAAGCCTCTTTCGGACGTCTCGACCGGGAGAAGATCAAAGGGCGGAGACATGACTCGGCTTGGCAGGAATTATCTAGACATGGGATTTGAGTGTTCGCTTCAAAATGGTGGAGTGCGCGCATTGATTGAGATGTGGATTCAATGACTATACATATAGAATGAAGGAATGCAGAGAGTTAGTTACTTGGGGACACTTTGATTCTGAGGGTAATGACCTGTCTTTGTCATCGAGCCACGTGCAATTTCAGAGTTCCTGCTCAATGACCTAGTGCCTCAATCCATTCGACGACCAGCCCTTTCTCTCTTTCGCTTCCTGTATATCAAAGCTCCGAATCCCCATAAACTGATCTCATTCAAGCTCTCCTAATACGTTCATGTTGGGACTGAGCACCTGCTCAGAACCCACCACTAACTCCGATCCAGACGAGAAAATGGGTCTGAATACCCTGCCTTACGATCTACTCCTCAATATTGCCTCGCGATTAGAATTGCGAGATGTGCACTCCTTGCATTTGGTGAGCTTCATTTTCGAACTATCTAGTGAATAACTTCCCGTGATCGCCGTCCGTGTGCGCAAAACATGGCAGTAGTGCCATCAGTGCTTATAGGATGGAGGAAATGAGAGCTGTGGGTGTGGTGGTGGAGATTTGCAGAGACCGGTTAATCCATCTCTAACGCTGACCCATTTTGACTGGCCCAGGCACTGTTGCATTCCGCGGAGGCGTGTGCCCCTTCCAACATGCCTTCTAAATCCTGAACGCGTAGATACTAATGAGTTATCCTCCTAGGTTTGCAAAAGCCTTTACGACTTTTCGATTACACGGCCCGTATATCGCCAAATTGCCACCGACCTCCTTCGACGATGTCGTGCACTGCCACTAAAGGGTTTCCAAAGGCTTACGGACCTTTCTACAGAGCAACTTATACGCTCTGTCAATAAAGCTACGCGATATGAAACTTCATGGCGCCATCGTGGTCCCCGGCCGATCAGCACAGGTCCTTATGCGGACATCAACCAACACTCAAACTACATGGACATCGCGAAAGGCGCAGATCTAGGAGCTTCCCGAGCACAACGTTGGTACAAGGTTGTTAGCGCACCCCCAGGCGAAGAGGTTGACTGGCTATCCCCGATTACTTCAAGTTATACACTATGTGCCACTAAGAGTGGCAAAGTTGTCTGTTGGGACGTTCAGACAAATACTTGTCTCGCAGAGTGGAATCCTGGTGAACGATGGGAGCTCTGGAAATGTAGAGTTGAGTTCGAGGAAAAGACGGTCTACTTTACGATGGCAAAAATCGTTGTTCCAACGTGAGTAACCTTCACCTTCGTGACATTGGCCCATTCTTATAACCATGGATGGCAGATACGACGACGAACGAATCATGGAATTTGTTCTTATGCGATTAAAATTTTCGGATAGCCCATCTGGAGAGAGCTCGAAAACTCCTCCTGAGTTCTCTCATGTCACAGATTTCAAAACTGCAGGAGTTGTTATGAATGTGTTCCTTCTGGACCCCACTGCGAGACTGCTATCTGCTTTTGTATGGGTATCAAGCACCAATACTATAGGTTTATACGCCCTCCCAGACTGGGATAAGCCCGATTATGTGTTCATTGACACTGGAATTGAATGTGTGCGTTAAAGAGCAATAGCATTATACGACCTTCCTGATCTTCGCGGTTTAGGTTCAATCCTCCAACTGGTCATGTATCCTGTACGAACAGAACATCGTTATCCACTGCGAAGAAAGCGATGGCGCCTTTCAGTACTTCTATCCTTTGCATCTCCTGCAAGCGTTTGCGAAACGGCTTACTTCAAAGAGGGACGTGCCCATCATTTCATATTCCGTCTCCCCTGCCAAAACCATTAGCAGGAAATTCATCTTCCCGTTGCTGAAGGACCCCTCGCTGCGTGTTGAACATGCCGCGAACGACACCGTGACAGGTACCGCATCAGCGCCTGTCTCTACCGTACCTGCAACAACTCCAGGTGCAATTAATGGACTAAACTCTCCAGCCTCGTCATCCTCGACCCCTGTGAATGGAACAACGCCGTCAAGCTCAACGACACTACTCTCACCACCATCTTCCACTCTGTCTCCATCAATTCCTGAAGAGCAACCTCCTAACCCGAATCCGTTCCCATTCCCGCCGTGGTGTCCCGACAGTGCACATTTCGTCCGACAGTGGTGGCCAAGCTTACCGGGCATCCCCCGAGTCAGTTGTACAGTTGTCCTCCTCTCATGGCACGACCCAGACACCCATCACAACCGATTCATTCTTGCCCAACACTATTTCCGTGTACCTTTGTCACACGGGGGAAATTGGGACTTTAGCGACATTAAGCAGCTAAAGCATCAAATTGTCGGAACGGGGCATCCACTTAGACATGCAGACGACCCGGATATGGAGGGCGTCGAGGCTGACACAAACGCGCGTGTAAACGGCAAGGCGCGCAGCACGCGCGAAAGGGAAGAGGAGGTGCGAGACGATGCCCTCATGCACCTCTGGTATGTCAGCACGCCGTTCGAGGTCTTCTGTGTTACAGAGGCTGGGGATGAAGATGACGATCTCGCAGAGCGCCCGCGGCCGCTCGTCGCGGTTGACTTTGGGCATGCGGTGTGGATCGAGTTCGTGGAGAATGAGGACGACCCAACGCGTCCGCGTCCGGGGCCGGAAGATGAAGACGACGACGACGACGAGACAAGAGAGTCCAGGGCGAATGCGAGGGCAAACGCAAAGTGGCTTCGCTTTGTAACTTTTCCGCCGTTCGGGGAGGATATGGAGAAGCCAGGTGCGGATGGCGCAACGCCCTGGGAGAAGTCGGGGGGAGTGGTGCGTACCCTTGCTATTCCGGAAGAACTGGACTTGGATTCGGTGGAGACGATAAATATCGATCAGTCCCAGGGAGCGGTCATCTTGTCGGTAAAGGATGGCAAGATTTTTATCTTATGTTATGAATGAACTGCTTGTTGTTTTATTAGATCTTTAATGGACTATCGCCTGTATTTTAGCTGTTGGGAAATAGGATCTACTTCTACTCACTGATAAGTTGGTCCGATGCAACTACTATTTTCAAGTCGTCCCGGCATCGCCATCTATTCTCGTCCTCCCAGGAGCATGATTTAAGGTTTGTTCATTATAGATATGTGGGCCGCCACTGCCCCAACAAGTTGTCGTTTACCAAATCTACGGACCCTGGATTCCAAGTGGGTAGCTTCCACTTAAGTCAATAACTGCCCCAGCTTGTTTCTCCAGTGATCCCAATTTATTCAATCCGTCGGCAATTCTGCGTCGTTTATTTCTAGTCAGCCAAGTGGCCGGCGAGAGCGGTCCCCTGTGTTCGCGATGGAAGGCCGTGATTTATCGCCAATTGATCACCCTGGTACACATAGGGTGTACATAGATAGAAAATAATAGCTCGAAGAAATCTTGGCCAATTGTAAGTACGCCACCTGATGTATGAACCTGAACTACTCAAAGTACCTATTAGTTTTTCGCCTGTATTGCCAATTGAGAGAAGTGAGCTAGATAGACATTGAGTAGAGGTTATTTCAAAAATCATGAAACTGGGTATCCTGAGAAATCCCGTCGTCCCTACGAGGATCCACAAAGTGTTATAGACCTGGAATGATTATATTTAGATGGAATGGAGAAACCATCGGCTGAAAAATGGGGTGGCAGTTCAGATAATGCCCGCCCCGTATTTTATCGGTAAATAGGTGGATGCTCACCCTATAGAAATGATGTGGCCGCCGCATCTCCTTAAACTCAAAGTCCTCAGTGTACCGGTAGCGAGCAAAGATCACAAAATCCTGACCCTGTATAGATCTTCTGCGCCTTGAGGTCCCAAAGCAACGTTTTGACAGATAACTTGCAATGCAACTGACCACCACCCCATTCGCGTCAAGACTCCTACCAGGGAAGATGCTGTCAGCTCTTTTAATTACCGTTAACTGTTCAATGTAAAGTTGGAGATTCAAGGTCGAAACTTGAGGACATTGGAGGCAGGGCTGAGGTGCACAGGATAACCCTTACGGTATTCAATCAAGTACGCAATCAGCCTTGCGAATTTCGAAACTTCAACTGTGGCCTTGGCTCAAAAAAAAGATGTCGTTATTAGACCTGTCATAGACTTGGTGAATATAATCAACACACCCTAGGATAAAAAAGGAATTCTGAGTTTTGAAAATCGGTAAAGTAAGATTACAAAATTCGAAGAAAGGGTTAGACAAGCATCGCTCCTCAAGGCCTCAAGCGCAAGTGGCGTCGGTGTGCATAAAATGTATTACCGGTATCGAAAATGTAGCAAGGTGCGAATTGCAAAGATAATGGTGAAAAGTACGTTGAGGCGTGACTAAGTGGTCCGTGCGTGAGTGGCCTTGGTATATAAACAATGTTTCGACATCGAAACAACTCATACTTACCTTGATGGCACAAGCCCCTTCACCTACCCGGGTTTGTGGGCCGTGGAGACTCTCCATAGCACGGCGACCCTGTCCATACAGGGAGTGTCTGCGGCTTGTATGGGCTTCGGCTCATGCACCGTCTAAATATTTTCCTGTCCCGCTCCGGCCACTCTGGCTGGGCGGGCGCTTTTTCTTGCTTTTCATGTCCTAACCCTAACCTTAATAGCCACATTCTTTTTCTTTTCCTATCATATTATACACATCCATACATCTGCCATACATATAACATCAAATGATAAGAATTTCAGTTGAGCTTGCCCAAGACAACCCGTAAATGTATACTCAGATTCGGGATTCCAGTGTGCTCAGTTCATTAAATATTCCATCATCTAGATATCGATGTCCTTGGTGTTTGCTACTTGGGTTTAAATATTGATTGCACCGTCTCGCTGCCAATTGAGTGGCCGCCGTGCCAGGACTCCATAGACTTCGTTGGTCACAAGTTCAACGTTGATTGTTCACAAACGTCAAATCAACTCGCTTTCCCTCTTCTCAGCCTTCGACCTTGCTGTCGTATACATCCCTCGTTCACCAGAAAGACTTCGAATTCTATCAAGCCAGTAATTCATCCGACACTTTTCTTTCTTTCACTTGTCGCGGCCCGCAGTACTTACTGGAATCCCTCCGATTTTTCCGATCGACTCGGTGTATTCCCGGACAACCGTATAAACTATGAAGACAGAACATTTCCGAGCTGTCTCGTCTACGCCGGAATTCGGCCACCGAAGAAATGCCTGACGCGGACTATTTACTACCCTAGAACCTCTTAAAAGGCTCTCAGAGAGCAGATCTCTGTACTTGACAGACCTTTTTTGCAATGTTGAGCTACGCCGTTGTTACTCTTGCCGCTGTGCTCCCCTTCATCAGCAGTGTTGCTGCTGCAAATTACTGGTTCAGTTTGTAAGTTTTTCTTCCCATCCTCCCCCATCACATCGTTCTAAAATATACTACTACCAGTGGTGACTCGTATACGCAAACTGGATTCAGCCACACCTCAACACTCCCCTCAGCCGGTAACCCCCTGGGAAATCCACCCTACCCTGGCTATACCGCCACAGGCGGCGAAAACTGGGTTGACTTTGTAACAACAAAGAACAATCGCTCGCTCGTTTTCACTTACAACTATGCCTATGGTGGAGCCACAATCGACGCGAAACTAGTGACACCCTACAGCCCTAGTGTTCTTTCCCTAACAGACCAAGTCAACCAGTTCTTGGGCAAAGCCGGGACCAAGCCCGCGGCTACCCCTTGGACGAGTGCGAACGCGCTTTTTTCCATCTGGATCGGCATAAACGATATCGGAAATAGCTACTACCTGAGCGGTGATCGCAATGCGTATGTGTTATTACCCATGTGAGAGTTGATGACGCTTAGTCCATACTAGGTTCTCCGACACGCTCTTGAACGCGGAATTCGCTCTAGTTCAGAAGCTCGTACGTCCTTTTCCCTAAAAATTTACTGGCGACTGAGGAAATTTTTTGGTTCTTGTAGTAGTGGGATAATTCATTCAAGCGATAAAAAACAAATATGCTTACGATAATTCCAGTGACGCTGGTGCCAGGAACTTCCTCTTCGTCAACGTCCCGCCTATTGATCGCTCACCACTGGTGAGGTTTCTATTAAAATAAGGATTGAAGTGATAGTAACGATCTTTCGTATTCCCAGATGCTCGCACAACCGGCGTCCTCCCAATCCGCAGAGAAAAATGTTATCAACGGTTTTAACAGCAAATTGGCGGCAAAGGTCAACGCCTTCAAGTCATCTCACGGCGGCGTATGTTCCTTAGTGATCTAAAACATATCCATCACTGAAATACATCTTTGTGCAGGTATCCACCTGGATCTGGGACTCAAACGCGGCGTTTACCAACATTCTGAACTCCCCGGGCTCTTATGGCTTCAAGGACGCCACGTCATACGGTTCTGCTTCGAATCAATTCTGGGGGTATGTGGTGGCGTCTTATCTACGGGTCCCATTACTGATCATGTCTCCCTTTATAGTAACAACTACCACCCAAGCAGTAAGTAGCCGCATTAAAGCTCATCGTTATGTGCGCTGATATACTCGCCTCACAGGCTACGCACATAAGTTCTTCGGCCAGCAAGTTGGTTCCCTTCTTGGAGGCACTGTCTGGTAACTCGATGCATTGCTAGAGTCATGATATTATACGCGTTGTCGTTGCCCTCTCAAAAATGGTGGATATTCACCATTCAAGTTTAGTCAATGAAAAGAAAATTTTAAGATGGACCCACCCGGAATTGAACCGGAGACGGCCCACATGTGTAGAGTCCTAAGCATTGTAAATGATAATTTGACAATTTGACCCGCTCCCATCGCCCAATCGCGCAAATTGTGTGGCGCAATCGTACTTCACTTTTTTTCGTCTCCTATGAACTTGATGAGGCTGGATTTGATTCTTCTGGGGACTGGCAACAGTAAAATTACTATTGCGTGCAATAACACATATCGTCTGGATTGCGGACATCCTTACCCCAAGTAGGCTTACAATTTTAGGGCACGGATATGAGTACTGGATCTATGTCAAAGGATGAAAGGGCTCATTCATCAAATACACTGCAAATATTAAAACGTGTCCAAGGCGATTCCCGATACCCTATTGTTCCAGCGACTCGACAAAGGATCAGAAATCGGTACTTATATTTTCCCCGATTGAGGCGTTCCACTGGGTATATAATATATAATGCAGACCCCCAGATAAAAAATCTCGACTACTCTTAGCACTGAAACGGTAAGAAACCATGCGAACTACCTCTATGGATATCTATCATTAATGAGGGGTATAAATTTTAGGACCAACGCCCTTCGCGCGAAACCATTAGCTCTCTTTGATCAATTTTTCCACCCCCGTACATTCGGCATCACCGTTCAAATGCATATCACAATCATCGGTACTAAAGCCTGCGTTCCATTGGACCGACCACTCGCTGAGCGATTTGGATCTTCTAGAGAAGCATGGGAAGGAGCCACCTACAATGACCAGGTGCGATTTACAATCAAATCAATGATTTCCAGGAGCCTCACATATCTCAGAGTGACAACAGCCTTTACGAAGCCTTGTGCATTCCTTGGCCGGCATTCTTGATACCGGCTGAGGGGGTCGAATCGACCAATGTTTCTTCACAGCAGCGGCTTTTGGCTGATTTGGCACGTCTCAGTAAGGGTACGACAGTAATGGGCAGACCGGAGCGCGTTCATACGCACCCCAAGTACCCCAAGTACGGATGTGTCGCCGAGCCCTCCGATCCAGCCACAGATGTCTCGTGGCCTCCCATTACCACGTCTTATACTTCCAGGAATACGCTCCCATCCTCCCCAGAGTCAGTTTGCGAGTCTGAACAGAAAGCTACACCTCCTGCTTCCCCTTTGGGTTCAATCGATCAACGAGTTACATCATCAGTGCGCGCTGTGTTCGAAGTCCGGGCGTACACTTCGACGCTGCCAAAGGATATCCTCACACCTCTGTCCACAGCACTGGAAGAATTAGACGCCAGCATCGATGGAAAAAAGCCACCAGTCATCATATCGTCCCATGCAGCCAACAGTATAGAGAGCTTGGCGATTCCCGAGTCTCACCGAAGGCGACAGGCTTTCGGTATTCTATCTTGTGATCGAAGGGCGAACTCTGTCAGAAAGCAGTCACAGATTATCGACAGAGATTTGAATCCCTCTGCAAACAACCGCGAGGGAAGAGAAATCAGGGGTTGGGCCCGTTTGCGAGCAAGGGCGCCACCACCAATCATGGTGGTCAAAGAGTTCGCGCTCGAGCGAGCGAGGCACGAGCGAGCGTGAGCTATGTCTTTGGCGCGTCACGTGGATGCGGCTATCGA
>JABCKI010005872.1:0-30867 GCA_018282025.1 Sphagnurus paluster
ATTGCCTAGGTCAAGCTGAGGAGCCTTGACAGTCTATGCTATGGTATATATAGTGAACTGGCCATAGGGTAGAGTAAGCAACAATAGATAAGCAAATGAATAGGGTGAGTAAGACTGGTATATGATTGGTGGATAAGGTGGGCATGAGGCAGACCCAGGTAGAAGTGCAAGAAAAGATAAGAGTCCTTGATGTACAGAAAGGGGGACAGGTGTCAGACTGTGTGTATGACACCTGTCAGAAGTCCGGACTAAAGGGGAAAAGAGGAAAAACTGTAACAAAAGACAGAGTTTGAAAAATTTCTTGATTAGGGCTATACATAATTACAGCTAGGAAGGTATATTTTTGCATAGTATTTCAGATATTACAAATTGGCTGAGTAAGATGTTGAGATTCAAGCCAAATATTTTTGTGCAATACTTCTGTATTTCTAATCTGTGTTTCCTCACCAAATATTAGTAGGCTCCAGGATTATGGCAGACTAAAAGTGGCTTAGTGGTCTAGTAGCATGATTCCTGCTTTGGGTCTGTTACTCAATTGCAGGAGGTCCTGGGTTCAACTCCC
Organism: Sphagnurus paluster; assembly: GCA_018282025.1. Taxonomy (NCBI): domain Eukaryota; kingdom Fungi; phylum Basidiomycota; class Agaricomycetes; order Agaricales; family Lyophyllaceae; genus Sphagnurus; species Sphagnurus paluster. The sequence goes on from JABCKI010005872.1 coordinate 563, forward strand.
AGCTGAGCCCTTTTTTCCCTAGAAGAGCCCAAAGGTCAAGGGGCTTGATCACACACAGAGTAGCATAGCACAATAGCACCTAAGCAGAATGAGACAGGTGGTCACAAATGAGGTTGCAAAGTGGACTTTCCAGAGGCATACATGTAGATAAATGAGAAAAATAGATAGATTAATGGAGACAAGTATAGAAAACAGAGACAAGACCAGTTATTGTAAAAATCAACATTAGAGAATTTGTAAATGTGCAAAAGATGATTTTATACATGCCTGACAACATCCACTTACTGGGTCACACATAGTGTTTCAGAGATTGGCACCAACAACATGAGTCAGGCCTCAGGTGATGGCATGTTGCCAACAAGCAGTGCTTGTGTGGACAGCTGAGGGTTGCGAGTGGTGGGTTTGTGTGAAGGTCAATTGGGTCCAAGGTAGGGAAATTGGTGGGATCACAAAACAGTCCAAGCCTACCAAAATCACTCATGCACATCAGGAAATTGTGAGGATCGTGATATTGCTATATAAAGGTCGGTGAAGGTCTGATAAGATCTGATAATTTATTACAAGGTGTTCACACACCTTTATCTAGTGTTATAATATATACCAGAGTTTCCTCAATTCTGTGATGCACCCACACCCCAAAGGATATAAGCTTCACCTTGAGTGAAGAACTTAAGCTGTGATATCATCCTGGTCAAGAGAATCTGGAGTGAGATCAAAGGTATATCAAGCAGCATATGTATGTACCTGGAAGTGCACCACCACTGGCTTGGGAAATACAAACCCTCAGCCTCCAGGCAGCAGCACACATCACTTGATGAATTCAGGCCTCTGGATTCAAGTATGGGGTGCAACACATATCTGGTATCCCCTCTGTCCTCGCAGATCTCTAGAAGTGTACATGAATCACGATACAGTCTGGCGGCACTTTTGAGTTTCGAGTGGGAGAGCACGGTAGATGAGGATCAAGTTCCGTGGAGGCAACATGGAGAGCCTTTTGCAGACTGCAGTAGGATTTGTTGGAGCGGATGCGTGGTAACGTGTGTCCAGAGTCCAGTATCAATTAGGACAATTAGTTGAGACGTGCTAGGATGTCGGTATGTCCGATAGCAGGGTCACTGGTGTCGTCGCTACAGTCTTCTATGGGTATTGGGCACTCGAGACCAGCGTGATACATCCATCGCGCAGGCGAGCCATTGTTGAAGAAGCTTGAAGGACGGCGTGTATCTTGCATCTAACGTTTCGTTTCGCATCCCGCAAAACAGCACCGCGGCTCGGAGGGGGAGGGGAGCAGGAGCTCCGAGCATCCGTGGACCGTGGTGCGTGCCGCGAAACGGGAGCATCCGCAGATCGTGGTGCATGCTGCGAAACGCGGGGCCGAGGCGCAGTGACCGGTGTGTTGGCACTGATAGATATAAAAGTAAGAATAAGAATCAGCTTGCGGTCTGCTCGGAGCAGAGCACAGAGCGCAGAGTTGGACATGAAGCTTGAATCCTGAGCCGTAAACGATCGCAGTCTGTGCCACAGCTCACCACGGCTGGCTTCAGACCCGAACCTAGCGCATCACTAGCTATGTAGTGCCACCAAGTCTTCAAGTTCATAAGATTATAAGCTGTTGGCGACTGAATGGCGCTCTCAACCAGCCTGCTGAAATTGTCTGTCCTGACTTGGCCGCTTGCAGTTGCCGCCTATGTATGTATGCCATGCCCGGAGGTGCGCCACTAGCTTGGGAAACACAACCCCCAACCTTGAGGTGGCCACGGATCGCTTGATGAATCCGGGCCTCGGGATTGTATAGAGTACAACGCATAAGTACCTGGGATCCCCGTCGTATTGCCTGTGTGATAATTGTACCTTGACCCTGGGCCTTGTGAATCCCTCATCACAGATCTCGAGAAGAAGCGTTTTGAGTTGAGTTTCGAGCGGAAGCGCGCGCCGGCGGAGCATTTTGCGGTATGATTTGTTTGAGAAAATTCGTGGTGAGGTGACACGGTGTCCGCACTCTGCTAATACAGTATCAGTCAGGTCAAGACAGGCAAGCATCTCGGCATCTCTCTTGGAGTACCACGGGTGTCATCGCGCGGTCTTCCACTGGCACAGGCGCTCGAGACCAGCTTCATAGATACTCCCGCTCTCCCACTGTTTTACTTTGGTTTTACTCTGCGCTGTGCGCTCTGCAGCGAGCCGGCCGGCTGCGTTATCGTTATCGTTATTTTTATCAGCGCGTAGACAGCGCGTCGGCCTCTCTTTAAACCGGTTTCGCCACACCTCCGCAACCCCTACAACAGCTGGTCGGCGGCGCGCGCGACGTACGTGCTTGAGTGGAATATTGCGTGCGAAGGTTGATGGAGAGTCATTCGAAGCCTGCGGAAATTGTGCTTGGTGTGAACGGGTGTGCGATAGGAGGAAGACGAGGTCGTTAGCGATCCACTCAGGGCTTTGTTCATAGAGCGACTCGCTGGTGGTGTGTGAGTGGTCAAATTTAGCTCTATATTGTTCAGTTCACACAAGTAGAGGTACGGGATGACTGGAAGAAGTTCAGCAGGCTTGGCATGAAGACTCGAGAGGCACCACGCACTGGCCTTTGAGGAGGTGGATGAGCGTCAGTGGAGCGATTGAGATGGCTGACTACTGTTGGAGTTGGCCCAGGCTTGTCGGGTACTAGATGATGCCGAAGCGGGATGGTTTAATACGTGCGTGTATACATATTTCGAGATTTCTGGCAGGGGGAATGATGCGCTTGACGACGATAAGTCAGGGATTCAGGTTCAGTGGGGGTGATAACCTGACCTAACGATGACATCGTCTGACGCAAGAAGCAGAAGTGCGGTGAGTAAAGAGGTCGTATTCTTAGTCTAATTGTCCCAAGAGCAGAGACAGACACGACCTCGCAGCGCGTGCGTCACGTGTAGGGATTTTCATCTTGAATCTGCAATGTGCATCGGAGGTTGATACGTACCACTACTCGGTAAAACGTCAGACTAGCACAGGTGCGTTCTAATCCGGCCTTCATTCGACCTGTTCATCCGCCCTGAATCCCTGCTCGCACGTTCGCCCAGTTCGTCCTTCTGGAATCTGACTCGAATCACAAAAAAAGATTAATCATGGCTATAAAAGCACCCCCTGCACGCGCATTTCGATTTCGTAAATCACCTCTCCCCCATCTCCACACCCCAAAACTCACCCGCGTTCGCGTCCAGCCGTCCCCGCCGAGCCCGACATGTACAACGTCTCGCCCTTTCCCGACTTTGAGGACGCCGAAAAAGTCCAGCAATATATCCAGGACCGGCGCGTCATCGGCGTGCGTCTCCCCTTGCTCCTCTTCGTCCCCCAGCTGACACCGGCTTGCAGTATGACCCGCTAGTCCAGCCCGCCCTCCTGCGCCACGAGATTGTCTCCACGCCAAACTCTCAAAAGACCATCGCCTCTGCGCGCTACAATGCCGCGCGCATCGTCGCCGGCCACGACGACCGCCTCCTCGTTGTCGTCGGCCCATGCTCGATCCACTCGCCTGAACAGGCGCTTGCCTATGCAAATCTCCTCAAAGCAAAACTCCAAGACTGGCCCAACCTCCTTATCATCATGCGCGCGTACTTGTACGTCCCCCCTCTTTCTCTTTGATGACTGCCCACTAATCGCTGCTCTTTACGTGCTCTAGTGAGGTAGGCATCTCATCGCCATCGCCATCCTTCTCCCGCCTTCTTACTTTATCCGACATTTATCCGATCGGTGATCTGACTCATACTGTTCGTAGAAACCTCGCACCACCGTTGGCTGGAAAGGCCTAATCAACGACCCCGATATCGACGGCTCCTTCAAGATAAACAAGGGCCTCCGCATCGCCCGCCAGCTCCTCGTCGACCTCACCGACCTCGGTGTCCCCGTCGGCTCCGAGCTACTCGACACCATCTCGCCCCAGTATATCGCTGATAGTGAGTCTCGTTTTTTACGCTGCGTCGCGTTTTGGCGTCCTGGTTTGGATACATTGCGTTTCGTTTTGACGTTTTGACGTTTGCCCAATTCGCCTTTCTATCTCTCCTTGTCTTAATGAAATTTCGCGCCTCTCTTGTTCCCCTCTCCTTTCCCATTTCCATACTCCTCCCCCTCCGCCTTCCCCCCCTCACCATCTCCCCTGTATCTGCCGTTCTCCTCGGTATACCCTCTACTCCCTGTCTTCTTTCCTTGGCCTCTGCTATCCTCTTTCCTTGGCCTTGTGCTATGTACTCACACGCTCTCTCCATCAGTGATGTCCTGGGGCGCCATCGGTGCGCGCACCACAGAGTCACAGCTTCACCGTGAGCTCGCGTCCGGCACCTCGTTCCCGATTGGGTTCAAGAATGGCACTGACGGAAGGTGAGTTTTCGGCGTTGTTCGTCCATCCTGTTGCGTTCGTTGTGCTGGGGCTTCTGGGCATGTTTTGGTTTCATTCACTCAACCATTTAAACCCTTTTGCAATTTGGACTCGGATTTGGCTTGACAAACCCACTTTCAAACACCACCCATCCTATCACCATCTCTACATCGTAACCTCAAATCTGACCCTTCCCCTTCTACGCACAGCGTCTCCGTCGCTATCGACGCCATGTCCTCCGCCTCGAACCCGCACGCCTTCATGGGCGTCACCGACACGGGGCTCGCCGCCATCGTCAAGACGCGCGGAAACAAAGACGTGCACGTCATCCTGCGCGGCGGCACCAAGGGACCCAACTACAGCAGCGAACACGTCAAGGCTGCCGCGCAGGTCATCATCAAGAAGCGCAGCGCCCCGGGGATCGAGGGGTGGGCGAGCATCATGGTCGACTGCAGCCACGGCAACTCGTCGAAGAACCACAACAACCAGCCGCTCGTCGTGCGCGATATCTGTGCGCAGCTCGCGGCGGGCGAGCGCCATATCACGGGCGTCATGATTGAGTCGCATATTAATGCCGGGCGCCAGGATGTGCCGGAGGCGGGCCCGCAGGAGCTCAAGTGGGGCGTGAGCATTACGGATGCGTGTGTCGATTGGGAGACGACGGTGGGCATGCTTGAGGAGCTGAATGAGGTGCGGCGGTGTTTCTTTCTTTCTTTCAGGATGCTGATTGTGTTTTGTATGGTTGTAGGCTGTTGCTGCACGCCGCAAGGTGGTGTTGGAGGCGAGCTTCAGCCGCCCGGCTGCGTTTGAGCGGTTACATGCGGAGGAGGCTGCACCTGCACCCGAACCCGCATCGAGTTGAGGTGATGCGGCTGACCTACTAGAATTAAAATTGTGCCAATCACAAGGGATGGAAGAGCAAGGGGACTGGAGTTGTACATGTGTACGTGTACTCAGATTGCACATAAGTACGAACAACTATTACCATCTATGTAGAGCATGTATTCCGCGATTTACTGCACACCTAAGTATGTAGTTTGTTGGACAGATTTGTGAATAGAGATCGGATTGTACTAGGTACTAGTCTTGTAACTTGAATGGCCAAGGACATGAATTCAGCTACAGATATATTGTACAAGGCTTGATGTGCATTATGCGATTAACGAATCTAGGTCCAATCAGTAGTATCTCAAGCAGCAGCGCCGACCTTCCACGCCTCCAAGATCTCATCCAACGACCGCACAGACCACCCCGACCCCAACGCCGTCGTCATCTTCGTCCCCGCCACATGCAGCACCTCCTTGATCCCCAGATCCAGCGCCGCACTGTCCGCCGTCCCCTCCGGCGCCGGCAGCCCCATGCACTGCGCATGCGCATCCCGCGCGAGCCCCCGCAGGATCCCCAGCAGCGTCGCCACTGGCACCCCGTTGCGCAGCAGGTACCACGCCAGCGCCGTGTGCACCCCATGCGCACCACTTCCAGTTCCAGTGCCATCGTCGCCCACCGTTACCGGCACCGGCTCCCCGCGTGCATACGCCCCGAGCGCGCGCACAAACTGCGGCGCCGCGCGCACCGCGTCGAGCTGCGTGTCGAGTGCGTGCAGCGCCCCCGCGACCGTGCTGTCCCTTAGCAGTGGCGCACGCGCGTTGTTCTCCGTGCGCCCGCTGAACCGGCGCTCGTACACCTGGGCGTAAAAGTCCGCGGCGAAGCGCAGGTCCTGTAGCCGCAGGTGGAAGAAGCGCGAGTATGGCGACATCGTGCGGTACTGGAACAGCGTGAGGTGCGTCTGCAGCGTCTGCGGCTTGTCGTGCAAGATGCTGTCGAGCAGCGCTGCGTGGCAGTAGTTCTGGAAGATGCGCTCGTGTGTGACCTCGCTGTCCCGCGAGAAGTGGTCCGCGAACGCGAGGAAGAGCACGTCGTTGGAGAAGGAGGTGATGAACTCGGAGATGTCCTCTGCTGGGTGCACCTTGGTGTCGGACAGATGCGGGAAGTCGAGCGTCGCGGCATCGCCGGGAGACGCGCCCGAGCGCACGAACAGACTTCGGCTGCCCCGTGGGTCTTCGGTGTAGCTCAGGAATGCGGTTCTTCGCTTCACGAACAGCGTCTGGCTGCGGAGCAGGCTCTGCCGGTGCCGCGGTAGATTCTCGGTATCCAGGTAAAACGGCCAGTATCGTGGGGTATCTACTCTGATAGACATCAGCTTGTCGAGATCAGGTATCAGTGTCGGCGACAGAAGCTGTGTCGTTCCTATCTCGTCCCCTTCCTTCATCGTGATCTTGACAGGTAGGTACACCACCTCGCTGCTGTCCACGTCGCGGGCAATAAGACATCTGGGCTCCACCGCGAGCACCCAGAGGTGGCGCAGGGCCTGCAAGTAGCTCTTGTTGTCCGACGACATGTGGTGGAACCGCGGAAAGAAGGCAGTCACCATACATGCGATGGCCGCGTCCGAGGTCCCCAGCGTGAAGCGTCCACCACCCAGGAATAGAAGCCCAATCGATAGCTGCGTCGCGACGTGCACGCCGTACCTGTATTGGTGGTGGTACATGGGATGCTGGCACATCCCATATGCGTGACGGAGCCGGCGGAAAGACGTTATCTCGCCGGTGCCGGCCATGACCATGCATAGTGAGATGGAAATCAGGTTCAGCCCGTCGCGATACGCCGAGCGCTTGATTTTGTGATCGAATGCTGGACCTGACGTCGACGTGAGCATAACATATTAAAAGGAGGCGATACAGCACATACCAGAAACATAAACCAACCGATTGAAGATGTCGAATTGTTTGACAATCGTCAGGTATGCTGCTTGGCGCGCGGTGCCTGCGTACTTGAGGCCGATGACGAAACAGCACCCAGCAAGGACATTGTAGTATGCCAATTCTATTGCATCATCAACATCTTTGTCCCTAGACCCCTCCATCCCCTGCCGTATCGCCTTGGGAATTTGGCCAAGGAGCCATTCGACAGTTGGTGTAATACTGTTCCACATGATCAGCGCCCGCGCGATGGTACGAATCAAAAGGAAGCTGGGCTGGATGCGGTTAAGGGCGAGGACAGTATCCGGTATTGTTAGTATATCCGCGATGTCTTGACGTTCGCTTCTCAAATACATGAGACCTAAAGAGATAGTCGCTGCAGGGGATGTGAGGTTCACATCGAAAGTTGGGTGGACGGTTTTGCGGGTAGCAAGACCTGCATCCCCATGGATCAGTATGCTCATGCGTGAAACGAGGGTCATATCCGCCGGGATAGAACTGCCCTTGCCGAGCATAATCATGCCAAAGGCAAGCGCAGCAGAATAAGTATATGCCTCTCTGTGCTCGTTGCTAAGGTCGGGCTGCACGAGATCCCGACGTGAGATCTGGTTAAGGCATACTTCCGCCATGCGTCGATTTTTCGTTCCAAGATACAAAAGGCCCACCCCAGCGAGCCCAGCGGCTTGGGTCATGAGCGAGACGTTGAGATCGACGGCGGGCGTGGGAAGGAGGGCAGGAGTATGGACAGCTAACAGCTTTGTTACATGTTGGTTTCCACTACCAACGTTGGCCGCAGAAAGACCAAGTAGAACACCAATCGATGTCAAGTCGTGTTTGGGGGTTAGGTACCCAAAAGTGTGCCACGTCAACATTTCCTTGAGGTGCCCACTGAGGCCTAGCCCGAAGAGGAATCCAGCATGTTCTGGCGTTAAGTCTGATGGCTTGTTGAATGCAATCCATGAACTTTCGACACCGGCAGAGAAGGGTGATATACGCAAACCGGCGGCAACACCGTTGTGAAAGTCACCCCAGTTCAAAGACTCGGTGGGGATCTTCCCCGGCTCGGGAGTGACGGTAATGTTCAAGGGCTGCACCCGAATGCTATACTCGAGCTTAGGTATTGTATACGCCTCTCGTGTAACAGTCGGGACAGAGCCAAAGGTGAACATTGCGCGACCAAAGGGAAGTGCCAACGTCCGCTCTGCGATTCTGACAACTTGGTTCTGGTGTTCTTTGGTTTGATCATGTTCACTGAGGGTATTGTCAGCAAAATTTCCCGGTATCCATAAAATGAGATACTCGACTTGAGGTCCGGACGATCAACACTTTTAATCGATGTAACCTTCGAAGAACATAGCATGCGAGAAACCTCCTCGAGCCTGCGATCTTGACCAAACCGAATATCTGTAAAATCTGCCAAGTCGAGCTCCACGCCAGAAACGGCATCTACCTCTCCACCGCCAGCTGCTCGAGCCTCATTGACAATCTCACCGATGGTTTTACGAGGGCGGGATGGATTCTGTGGAGTATGAGATTGCCGTACTTATCAAAGAGGCTTTACTTACGATGAACTGTTTAACCGACTTGTATCCATCGTTAAATAGCAAATCTGGGGCGTCTTCAGCTGAAGCAGCAAGGTCATTCCTCCCAATGGCCCGATAAGCAGCCAATGGCCAGTTTCCAGGAGGAGCAAGTTGACACGTTCTCGCCGCCTCCCTGAGTGGTGCAGCAATGCCAATCGGTAGCCTATTGATAAAGTTTGGCCCAAGTCTTGATGTGACCATTATGAACATGGCGTTCTCCGCCCTCTTCTGCGTTTCCAGTACAGTACCATCAGCTAGGCACCGATACGCGTTGGTAAGATTCTGCAATGAAAAAAGTGGATCAAGTTGTCCAAAAGCAAAGGCTGGCTTGATGCCGAAACCAATGGCCATTTCATGCGTGTCGTGCCACGGGACCTGCCATTCGGGGTGGCTGATACGGCCGTATAGGATTGCAGAGATATCTGGAGGCCAGACTGGAAGACGGTCATCCACGTTGTCGACAACTAACAGAGGTACACATTAGACTATGACTGGAAAAGGCCGACTTAACCCTACCTGTGGTCGCCGGCACGGGCCAGTCAGCGATGCCACCGGGACAGAGCCGCTTCCAGTAGTCTGCCCATTCTGGGCGAATGACCCAGGCAATGCGACAGATGACGGGTACCAATTTCAATAAAGCCTGGTATTGGTGCACCATAAGGCGCAAGTCTTCTCCAAGAATATGCAGAGCATAAAGGAGTGGCGCCAAGAGAGGATGCGGCTTTTTTTGCTTAATTTTAGGATATGAGGGAGGGGGGGCGGGTGGTAACTTGAGCTTTCTGAGTGCTACATCATCGTAGAAACGTTCATGGGACGGTGACTGCCCAAGCATGAGATAAAAACTAGACGGCTCTTCTACGACTTGTGGTGAGAGATTGAAAAAACTGAAAAGCGACTCCGTCAAACACTTGAATTCCACGCCTTCCAGAGTTGAGCGACCATGTGACGACCATTTTTCGAGGAATAATCGGTGTAGGGGGGAGAAGATTTCGGAAGGAAGGGTCAATGCAAGCATCTGTAAGCACTTGAGGGTCAGATCGTCTTGTGGGACGAGGTCCATGATTGTACGCTCTTTCCAGCCGTCCTGGAAAGCAATTATCAACGAAGAGAACGAGCCGCTCTGTACGCCGACTACAGGGCCATGATCAGCATCTGAACGAGGGAGACTCGTGTCAACTTGCATCTCAATGTCGTCGTAAGAACGAGAAAGCGAAGGTTGCGGCCGTTCAAATTGGATGGGTAGTTCAATCGTTCCCTGTGTTAGGATGGTTACTTTGTGGTCAGGTTTGACAACAAGTAGGTCCCATATATTGCCCCGGGTAACGCGAAGCGAGGCCACTGAGATAGCAGGGATTCGGGAGAGAGGCGCGGCCTTGAGCATATGGTCATCACCAGGCGTAAGGGAAAACAAATGGCAGGACTTTGAGTGTGGAAGGCAGATGGCCATAAGTGATCGAGCAAAGGATCCATCCCAACGATTGTCAAAGAGGGCCACGGATATCGACCTCCAGGATTGGGCGCTAGCAAGTCATCAGAAACAGAAAAGTGGGCCTGGTAAAAGCTTACTCGTTAATATTCAAGGTTTGAGAATAGATCTTCTCCATCCAATAGGCGGCCTTCATTCTGCCGTGCTCAAGCGGGACAAGACTGGAGTCCCCATCGAATTTTCCTCCCAAAACCATCCTATCCATGGTCACACTAAAATCATTTCGGGTGAGAGAATTCCGCCTGCCTTTTGTTGGCGGCACCCAATGCGAGCCTCCAGAAATGAGGGACGTCAACGTCGTCGCTGTAGACAGCGCAGGAGGCATCCCAGGAAGGGAGGAAAGTGGAGGAAGTTCTGGGAAGGCCGCAAAGTCTGGAGTCGGGGAGAGTTCCCTCGAATGCGGCGCCTTGGGTGACAGAGGATGGCGCATGTCCGCAAACATCGCCGAGGACCGACGGCTCCCCATTCCTGCCATCGACTGCCGTTTCCTCGCCATGCCTTCAGCGCGTGCCCGTCCCAGCGGCAGTGGTGTATCCTTGGGCTTGATGTATACATATCGCCACACCGAGAGCTCATGCTTGACGATATCCACTGTGACCAGGACGTCGTCTTCCGAGGCGGGTCCACGTTGGGAAGCCCAGACGACCATCTCGGTCGGTGGTACAGACTTGAGTGGTCGAGAGGAGTTCTCGTCTTCATCTTTGAGCGCCGGCGGCGTGCCGTCGCGAAATCCGCCGATGATACCAGTAGTCAATCCGACTGTCCCAGCCTCGGAAAAAGGGCTGGTAACTGAGAAGATCGTTGGGAGGATTGCGTCGCCTGTGAGCTCTGCCTCATCTAGTTCGCTGGGCTCGAGCACACGCTGGATCATGACCCCATGTGGTGAGAGCGGCCATACCTTCCGGACGATGAACGGCAATGCAAATGTGTACTCGAGGCCATTGTTGAGAAATATCCGTCCGATGCTTCGCAGGAACACAAACACTGAGGACACGCGCGTGAGCACCCCGAGATCAGGGACCGCGTTCTGTTGCACTTGTGCGAACGGGCCAAAGGTTGGCCTCTCATCAGGCCGAGCGCGACCTGGGACAGAATCCGACGTGTAATGAGCAGTAGTATGTGATGAAGATGGTCTGGTAGGGGTATGCTGCTCGAGCCAACCTATACAAGCGCACTGAATTGCCTGACCTTCCTCCTCAAAGTTCCACTTCTTGCGCATCACGCCTCCCCTGCTTATGACCACAGTGTGTGCATTCCACGTCAGCTCATCCTCCTCCCATGGATCTCCCTCGTAGAAAAATGTTGTAGATTGGATAGTTGAGATTGATTCCGTGTCAGAGCCTCGGAGCGCAGCACGGATAGCTTTCAGTAAATCAGACTCTTTGGGAGGAGGATTGGGTGTCTTCGTCGTGCGAGTGAGGTATTCATGGGCTGATGATATGGAGGGGCCATGTAGTGTGAATGAAATCGGAGAGCTCATCGTTCATTGTCGAAAATAGTGCTGTCTAGTTCATCATCATCGCGGCCGCGCTTAGACGCGCATCTGATTTGGTTTTGTTGACAGTGCAGCCCCAAACATCGCGTGCTCTGAATGGGGTATCAAGACAAAAATGGATTCCAAGAATTGCATGGTCGTATTCATGTACGTACGGAGTAAAGGAGTATTCGACAAATGTATCCGCTATGATACAATACATCGACTACCAAGACACTTAAGTTGCTAAGAGATTATCAGTCACATTTACAGTAGACGAGGATAATAAAGGGAGGCTTCCAAAAAAAGAAAAAGAAAAAGAAAAAAGCAGGTTAATATTGTCCCAGTGCGCTGGTGAATCATTTCCCTGATGTCCCCTCCTTACCGACTTCCGGCTTCCAAGTACAAGTATTGTGCCGCGCCAGCCGCAGCATTGGGGTGCGCGTGGTCTGGGAACACGACAGCGCTTGCTATAATTAATCTTTGGTAATATATATGACGAGACTTTGCAGCTGAGGAGCATCGTAAGCGTGCGGCGTCATTCCGGGTAAAAGAAAAGAACACACAGGTAGATTACGAAGCGATGAACTGAAGTCGGAGACCCTCCCTGCTATTCTGTTTCCTGCTACCGATTAGGTCCTGGCGAGCAGGTAGCGCAAATGCCGAGAGGGATTTGCTTTCTTCACCATCAAGCCGCCAGATATTCCCGAGAGGGGAATCGGCCGCTGAGTCATCACCGTTGTGCATGCGGGGGAATGAAGTGGAAGATATCTTGGTATTCGTAGGGACATCATCGTATTCCTCAAACGACAGGTCGGCTGAGGACGTGGATGTCGGCGAAAGAGCGGGCGACTGGACAATATCCTGCAAGAACGATGGGAGTAGTGGCGCGGGCGCGTGAACGGGCAGGGAGTTGAAATCAGGACCTGTAGAATACAGGGGTGATGGCTGGCGTGGGCGGTTGCCGGATGTCTGGTAAATGGGGCTAGTATCGTGGCTGTTGTACTGCGTATTGAGGTCAAAATGCGAATGGGATCGATGCACGGGCGCATGGGGCAGCAGCTGCGCCTGTGAGATGCGTGGCGAGAGGCCGACGAAGGGACGACGCTGCTGGGGTGGTGTCATTGAGTGCGAGCGCGGTGCCTGGGACGGTGCTTGGTGTCCCAAGTTCTGGCTCTGTGTTTGCGCCAGGACCGATGTCAGCAAAGCAATACGTTCTGCCTGCACCGCAGCGGAGATAGAGTCGCCATTGCCCTCGGCGTCTGTAAGGCGGTGATGTTAGCAAAATTTCAACTGCAACGAAGATAAAACACGTACAAGGCAGGCAGGTCTGACACACCTTCCTGCGGCGCCAATTGAGATAGTTGCACTTCAAGCAAACCCAATCACCGGGTTGCTGTAAAAAGAAGGTCAATGTTTAGTTAACGTACTATCAATCAAACGTAGCTTCACGTACATGAGATATAGGCCCTCTATTGCCAGTGTTGAGGATTGGGGGTTGCTGGGAATACTAGACGTGAATATCAATCAGCTAACTGGTACTAGAGTACCTACCGGGACACCCACAAGGCCACTAGGGCGAATCTGGCCTTGCTCCGGGAACGGCTCATTGTCGGGCCAGTACATGATGCATGGCGACAGAGGATCGCTGGATATGTTTTGGACCTTGCCACCTACTGCGAACGCGCGCCCCGACGGTGTGAGCAATGGATGCGTGGATTTGGGCACCGTTGCCGGTGTGTGTGGGAAACCTGACTGGTGATGCGCAGACTGTTGGTGCTGCGCTTGGGGCAAGTGCTGTACATGTGAATTGTGCTGCTGGGGCTGCTGAGTCTGTGAGGAGTAAGAAGCATAGGACTGTAACGCTGGCTGAGTTGGCAGCGAGTTCGAGTGTGCCGGGAAAGACGAAAAGCGCGGGGATGAAACATTTCGAGTCGAAGAATAGATCTGGTGCGACAGGTTCGGTCCTGCTTGCTGCGCTCCGTTCGAAGCGCGCGGGCACCCACAGCCGATACATGTGAGGTTGCGCCTGTGAAGAATCATACAAGGAAAAGAAGCGGTCAGCATGACGGTCGGCATCGAGGATGAGACAAAGTCGCGCCAGGTCTTATGGAGGCGCTGACTGAGCGACTTACCCAAAATTATGTGCGGCACACTTCGGCGAACTGCATCTGGGGGAGAAACTCAATTCAGTTTCCAGAACATGATTTGTTTGATCGAGCAATCGAGACATCATATCGATCCATAAATAGATCGATCGACTCCGGCAGCGAGTGGGCGCCACCGAGCTCTTCAAAACGACGGGTACTCACATCCAGTCTCCCAGTCTGAAACTCGACCTAGGGTTCGGCGGGTTGCTCGATAAGGTGTAATCTGCGCCTTCCATGTTCGATGTACGATCGTATGACCGTTGCTGGCCTTGGAAGTCTGAGTGCGATACGGAGACGCGAAGTTGAGGCACCTGATGAGAGGTGGTGGCAGTTGGGCGCGAAAGAGGTGCCTGTGGCAAGCAGTTAGCTCACGCTACAGGCCTACGTGAGGAGTGCAGCACTCACAGGAGGAGCCAAAATAAAACGCCGTAGTTTGTGGAACGGTTCAAGGTCACTCTCCAGTGCAGTGGTGACAGACAAAGCGGGGTTTGAGAGTGAGAGGGCGGCTGCAGCCTGACAGTGAGAGTAAAGTGTTAGTCATGATCTTCGGCGCACAAACGACGTATATATCACGAAATGGACAATGGGCCTGTCCATCCATCATTTGAAATCGGGGTAAATCGATAAAAGCGACACAGACACGTATGAAGCCTGAAGGGTTGCGCAGACAAGGGCAACGCGATCGTGGTTACCGTGGCCCGAGTCCTAAAATCCGCTTCACAGGCTCCGTGCCTGAGAAAGACGCGACTCCATGATCCCGAGTCACGCCACGTGATGCGACACCTGCTCGGGCAAACCCAAAAAGGGAAATTCTGCGCGCGCGCCGGGCCATAATCCAAAACGCGAAATAAAAAAGTCACGAACCTCCTCGTGCGTACGGAACACAGCCCACACCGTATCTGGGCGGGGACCCGCATACTCCTCGCGCAGCGTCCACAGCGATACAGGAGCCGGGATCGGACCACGCAAATTCTGCCGGCACAGGGATGTAAGTATTACGCTCTGCGGCGGTGACGAAAGTATGCAGGACGTACGCTTTGCGGGAGAAACACGGCGGATAGATAGGCCTCTGCCAAGCGTGGCAGGTTGTAGAGCTGGGTATCAAAAGGCATTAGGGCAGTGACAAAGTACGCGACGAGAACACCACATACTCGAACAACACGAGAGCGAGTAGAGACGAAAGCGTCGAATGAGGAACACGGGGAGGACTCTGGAGACTCCAAATCGCTACTAGCAGAGGAAGTAGGAGACAAATCACACATCAGAGGACGAGGCGCGAAGGTGTCGATGATAATAGGTCCTTCATCGACGTCCTTGGATGGATGCTTGTAAGACATCGAGAAAGGGGGACCGAGAGAGCAAGATTCCTTCAGTGGGGCCTGTCGAGTCGAAATCAAGTTTTCCGAGCTCGGGGAGTGGGTCGAGATGGTGAGGGAGTTCAGCTGGGACTGAAGATGATGGAGGGCAGTGCCAGTGGGTTTTGAAGGGATATCAGGAATATTCATCGTTGGGGATGATGGCTGTATCTGACGGCATGCACTACGAATGTTCTTATGAAGAGGGGGCGAAGAAGCAGGCATGAATGTTGGATGGATGTATGAGGAAATATGGGTTAAATGATGGGAGATCGTCGCTTGTGCTTGTAGTGTAATCGAACGGCAGACGTTGAAAGAATCGGTGCTGGGACAGGACGCAGAAGTCTAGGAAGACTTCTTGCCGGTTGGAGAACTTGAACTGCAGCAGCTAGGCGGGTGGTGTGACTGCTTCTGTGATTCTGTGATTAATGACGACGTCGCGGGAGTGAACAAAGACTTCTTTGGTCGCTGGCAGAGCGTGTAGCAAAGGAGAAGAGCAATTGAGCTGGACTTGGGGAAGAAGATACTGCTCGAGATAGAGTCAGATTGCTGAAATCCGAAAGCTGGCGCGTGCTGACGCTGACGCTTTTTGAAGCAGCTGCTTGGGGCATTGAATTGAATTAGACGAGATCGGAAAGTGGATCGGGATATACATAGCGCCCGGGGCTGCCGCTGCCTCACAGATCTAGGACTTTCAAATTACGAGCAAGCTTGCATTTGTTGGCTCTGGCCAAGCCCTTCTGTGCCTGTTCTTCCTCTCGTCGCTATGCACATGTGGATCCTGATTTCCTCAAAGCACAAAGTGCATCTCCCCGCGCGGAACCGAGTGGCTTTCAAGTAGCTTGCAGCAGTCTACGATAACGCACCGGGACCATGTCATACGAAATTTCCAATGGTGATTCAGACGCGTCCAGAATAGCACAAATTGTTTCAGAACTCTCAGTCTCTACCTAGGCTCGAGCTTGGGAGACTCACTCATTGCTGCGCCCTAATACATAGACTCGTTTCACCCTTCTGCCGTCTCCGAGGATACCAAACCCTAAAATTATTCGATCATACAATGATCATGTCCAGACGTCACACGCGATGTAAGCACCATGAGTAAGCCACAGCAACGCCCACCACCTCGAGTCCACTCAAGTCAATAAATCAATAATCTGGCCCTTCTGTTTCACCAGCCCCTCAAGAAAGAAATCCCCCGACGAGCGCCCACGCCATCTATCACCTCTGACTTTGAACCCGATACATAGCAATGCACCCGCCGAGTGTAGGAAAAACGCTCACCTCGCGTGCGATTTGATAGCGGTCCTGAAAGTACCCGGATGCTGAGATATAACCGCCAAACTCGTTTAAAATAGTGACTATGTTACATACTATGTACGCAGGCATATCCTCTGCGCGCAATGATATACAGCGTCCTTATACTAATAGGGACTTAGGTCGAAATAAGCAAGTAATCCGAACTCAGGTTGCCATGCCTATGCTATACCCACGCGCGATCTGCGAGTAATGCCACGCGCCACGAGCGAAAAACTGATTTCAAATAAACTCGGCGCCGGGTTTGAATGACCGACTAAAAGGTCCTTGAGTGGCATCGTCAGGAATCCCACATTCAATACCCAAAGGCTATGTATACGTGCGCAATTGCAGCTTGAAAAGCGCCGAGGAAAGGGCAGAGAAGCGCCAATATTTTTTACAAGTCTGGTCAACGTATCCAATACTTCGAAGAGCTGTTGAGATGATGCCGCACGCCCCAGCTTACTGGCCTCGGGATATCATTTGACCATGTTTTTTTCATGGAGATCGTGACGCTGCTGGCAAAGCCTTGGCCAACGGATCGGTTACACGCATGCTCGCGTGGGACCGGATCCGGAGGAACACAAGGATCATCGGTCAATCGCGAAAACGCAGTGGGAGGCGTCTTGATCATGAAACAACGCCACAAGTGCGAACGAATAACACAGGAAGCGGCCACCTTCTACCTCAGCACTATACGCCTATACGGCCACCGTCGAAAGTTTTAAGTGCCATTGATGCCGTGCAGCGCGCGCGCGCGCGAGTAAGGTCCAAAAAGCAGCTCACCGACTCGGATGGCTAGGGCTGCCAGGAGGGCTTGACGTTGCAGGGTCGCCCTCACCAAGATTCCAGGAAAGTCATGATAAGTAATGTCCTACTTACCACGACAACCGTCGCCCTCCGTACGCTGTTTCTCTTGTGTGGCTGTCTCCCAAAATCCCGACACAGCCAGCCTGTGCCCTAGCTGCATTTGGTTCACCGTCAGAGTCGATAAAGTAGCAGGCGGTTACGACAGGCGAAGTGCCGGGAAGACTGCGTACCATACATACACGTGGAGTCATCCGATCATGGCATTCTCAGCATAATCCGGCCACTAGTCTGAGTCTAGGAAGTTTGTTGCAGAGAGTGACAGAGATTGGACAGAGACCTCAATTCAATGCCGCCGGAGAGTTCTAGTTTAGTGAGCCCTGGATAGGGGCGTGCAAGGCGTCATGCCTTCCGCCGGCCGGCGATGGAGGCATTACGCTTCGTGGCATTGAATGGCTCTATAATATGCTTATAGCCACTCTTCCCGTTTGTGGTCGACCAGGGTCTTGTGGTGAGAATATCATCCGCTGGCAGTGGGCAATCGGGGGCAATGGCGGGTCAATTGGGAATGGGTGAGTCATCCTGCTCTCGAGCTCCTGTGCGGACCTTCTGGGCGATACGGTATGATAGGTCGGTGTTGTCGATGTTCAAATTTCAAAGTTCAGATTGTAGAGTTTAGACGTTGCTCTAGAAATATTATTTGAAATATGCTTATAAAACTTTGGTCACGTTCTTATAACGCGCGTCAATGCGCACGGTGGACCACACTTGCCCTCGGACGTTATCTTATCCACTTCTTACCAATAAAACCTGCCTCTTCTCCCTCCTAGCACTTTAAGAAAGTTCTGGACAAACAGGCATGGGTGACCTCGCTGCCGATTTCAATGCCCAAGCGACCAACACTCTCCTCTTTTATCTCAATGGCACGCGCATCTCTCTCAACGCTTCCACGATCGACCCCGATGCCACTCTCCTTGACTTCATACGCGCCCAGGGGCCAGGGCTCACAGGCACCAAGCTCGGCTGCGGTGAGGGGGGCTGTGGTGCATGTACTGTCGTCATTCAGAGCAAGCACCCACGTACGGGCGTCCTGCAGCATTTGGCGGTGAATGCGTGTCTCGCACCTCTCGTGAGCGTCGACGGAAAGCATGTCATCACAGTTGAGGGCCTGGGCAACTCAGAAAACCCACATCCCCTGCAGGAGAGGATGTGGAAGATGAGCGGTAGCCAGTGTGGATTTTGCACGGTCAGTCTCGAGATTGAACTTCTATGTCAATCTGCGTTGCTTGCGGGCCATGATATTCAAGCTGGCCCTTATCTTTGGTGTAGTGTGCAATGTGTACAGCCTGCTATGGACCCGATCTCGAATCGCTCTCGGTGCCTGGGTGACAACGACCTCACTGACAATTTCACTCCATCTCACAGCCTGGAATAATTATGTCCCTTTATGCACTCGTGCGCACTGCCTACTCCGATCCAGCCAAATTGGGTCGCCTCACAGTCGCAGACATTGAGCTTAAGGGCGCGCTTGACGGCAATCTATGCCGCTGCACTGGTTATAAAACTGTGCTCGACAGCGCAAAAACCTTTGTCGGCGAGTACCTCGCCAAAGCTCAAGGTATTTTCATTTCGTTATGTGCCTTTGAACATAGAAGCCAACGACCCCGTGCATAGGTTTAAAAGATGGCGATGACTTCATCGTACCCGTGAACTATGCCGCCGCTAACCTAGAGCCAGGCGAAGTAGTATCATGTACGGCTCAGCATGATAATCCTTCCGATGGTATGTCATCTACCCTCTCTCATCCCTATCCTTAGGAATATATGCTCATTATGACTACACACTTCTTCTCACAGCACTTCTTTCTTCTTCTCCTAAACCCAAAGGCTGCGGCCGAGCTGACTGTTGCCAGCTCCCTTCCTCTGCTGAATCGAAGACACAAAAATATCCATATTTTCCACGTTTTTCCTTTCGTCCATACAAGCCCGGTACAGAGCTTATTTTCCCGCCGGCGCTCACGAAGTATTCTATGCGCCCCCTACGCTTTGGAAATGCAGAGCGCATGTGGTTGCGCCCCACAACATTGGAACAACTCGTGAGCATATCCCATACAACACCTGGCGCGAAACTTGTCGGCGGAAGCAGTGAGATACAGATCGAGGTCAAGGTTGGCTGAGATGTTCTTCTGGTCACCTTGACGTGACTAATTTTATGATTTTCGTTGGATATAGTTGAAGGCCCAGTCCTATCCAATAAGCGTGTATGTCTCCGAAATCCCGGAGTTGCTCTTCATCTCCCCGCCGACACCTACACGTCCTATGCTGCAGTTTGGTGCCAACCTCCCACTTGCTGAGCTCGAATCCGTTTGCCATGCCATTTTATCCCCTACCAAAACTACCGTACCCGCGCCAACCTACGCCAAGGGCCCCCTGGAGGCGATCCTCACCCAATTGCGGTACTTCGCTGGTTGGCAGGTTCGAAATGTTGCGAGTGTCGGTGGAAACATCGCGACAGCGTCCCCGATTAGCGACCTCAACCCTGTGTGGGTAGCGGTAGGTGCAAAACTTCAGATCCGTACGCTGGAGGGCCCGCTTGAGTTAGGCATGGACGACTTCTTCATAGGCTACAGGAAGACGCGCATTCCTAGTGGTGGTGTCATTGAGAGTATCGTTGTGCCACTAGATGGTGGTCCCCAGGAGGTTGTGAAGGCGTACAAGCAAGCGAGGAGGAGGGATGATGATATTGCGATCGTGACAGCCTGCTTCGCGATGCGCGTCGATGAGAAGGGGATTGTTCGACATGCGAGGTTTGCATTTGGAGGTATGGCAGCATGGACGATTTCGGCACCAAAGACGCAGGCCTTTGTCATCGGTGTGTGATGCCTTTTCCCCTTATTCCTCCATTCCTGACTCGAACATTTCAAGCCAAACCATTCACATACGCCACACTTGAAGGTACTCTCGAGGTCCTTGCAGCTGAAGTTGACCTCCCATACAACGTACCGGGTGGAATGCCCTCATTTAGGAAAACTCTTACCCTGAGCTTCCTGTTCAAGTTCTGGAACGCGGTATCTGTCGAGCTCAATATCCCGTTAAAAGGCTATCCTGAGAACCTGCGCTCTGCCGACCCGGAGGACATCATCGGCAGCATCCACCGGCAGCCAAGCTCTGGAAGGCGGGACAACTCTGTGAATGCCCCTCGTCTTTTGTAAAGATTAAATACTGAAATACATGATGTAGGATCCTTACGCTAGTGAGGTCGTTGGCAAGCAGGAGCCACACCTCTCTGGGCTGAAGCATACCACCGGTGAAGCTGTGTACACAGATGACATGCCACATCAGCAGAACGAGGGATATGGCGCGCTTGTACTCTCCACGCGTGCGCATGCCAAGATCATCGATGTAGATGCCTCCGCAGCTCTCGAGTTAGACGACGTCTACACCTTCGTGTCACACAAGGACCTCCCCAACCCGAAGGCAAACTACTGGGGTAGTGTTGCGCTCGACGAAGTCTTCTTTGCAGTTGATGAGGTTACCGCATACGGCCAACCGATTGGCATGGTCGTAGCAAAGACGAAGATAATAGCGCAGAAAGCGGCACGTGCGGTGAAGGTTACATATGAAGACTTAGAGTCGCCAATTCTGACCATTGAGGACGCATTGGAGAAGAAGTCCTTCCATGAGCTCTATGACCGTAGGATTGCCAGGGGAGACGATATCGATGCCGCTTTGAGAGAGGCAGAGCATGTAGCAGAGGGTACGACAAGGATGGGTGGACAGGAGGTCCGTTTGATTGACTCTCAAGATGACTAGTGACTAAACCGTTTCCCTTTTTTAAGCATTTTTATTTGGAAACAATGGCATGCCTTGCGTGAGTGTACAAATATTCCAGCAGGCTACTCCTCTAACTGTCTTGAAAGAGTGCCAAAGTTTGAGAGTGGCGAGATGGAGGTCTTTTCGTCCACACAAGCGTTGGCAGACTGTCAGCGCTGGGTTGCTCAAGTGAGTATTTGAATTTACGTTCGACGACCGCTCACATCCTATAACCAGGTTACTGGAGTACCTCGAAATCGGGTTGTAGCTCGAGGGAAACGTATGGGTGGAGGATTCGGTGGAAAGGAGACACGCTCATCCCAGGTATACACTTCCTAACAACACTCCATTTGACCATACTGGTTAATTACTGCGTCTCAGCTCTCGGCTATTGTCGCTGTGGCCGCTAAGAAATCAAGACGCCCTGTGCGCTGCATGCTCGACCGACATGAGGACATCCAAACGACGGGCCAACGGCACCCCTTCCTTGTTAAATGGAAAGTTGGGTTCACCTCACAGGGCAAGATCACCGCACTTGCGGCGGATCTTTATGCTAATGCCGGATATTCTCTTGATATCAGTGGTGGGGTGGTCGACCGTGCCCTGTCGCACATCGAAAACTGCTTCTACATCCCAAATGTAGACGTTCGCGGCCGGTGCTGTAAGACAAATACAGTATCCAATACGGCTTTCAGAGGTTTCGGGGGACCACAGGTAGCTGCTTGCACATTAGTGCCACGTATTTTGACTTTTTGTTTCCGTAGGGTATGGTAATATCGGAACATTATGCGGAAGTTATTGCACATCAACTAGGTTTAGATATCGATCATGTTAGACAGGTGGGTGCTTGCCACAATTTTACCTCTTGGTACATGCTTATGTTTTCCTGGAAGATGAATCTGTACAAAGAAGGTCAGGAGACTCCTTATCATCAAAAGGTTTTTGTTCTGTCAAAGTGATAGGCAGGGTTCTAAGAAAGAATTCGGTTTATGCTAGGTCCTTGATTGGCACGTCCCTCGTCTTTTGGAAGAGTGTCGGGCCTCCAGCGACTATGTCCGTCGCCGTGCAGAGGTGGATCGCTTCAACAAGGTACGCTCTTAGGTCCATCCAACACCGTAAGCTAATCTCCACAAACGACTATAGGAACACCGATGGAGGAAGCGTGGCCTTGTCCTAGTGCCTACAAAGTTTGGTGTAAGTTCTTTTTTGCAAGTCCAACAACGTCCATTTAATTTTACTTCGCTGTAAGCTTGCATTTGGGTAAGTCGTACAATGTTCCAACCTTTTCTGTGCGATTGACTGATGATTAATGCTAGGGTGAAAGCATTGAATCAAGGAGCAGCCCTTGTTCACATATACATGGATGGATCAGTTCTCGTCGCTCATGGTGGTACCGAAATGGGTCAAGGTACACCTTTTGTCCCACGTCTTTGAGATATATATGACCTCCCTCAATTTTCACACAGGCCTTTACACCAAGTACAATTGATAAACTGTATGTGTCGGCAGAGTTGACTGATAATGGAATCTAGGTGTTGCCAGATCGCAGCTCAAGAATTGCGTGTTCCTTTAAACGACGTTTATACATCTGAGTCTGCTACCAATACTGTGCCCAGTAGGTTCTCCGCTTTTTACGAACATGTTTTGGAGATCAAATTGTTTCTTAGACACAGTTCCTACTGCCGCGTCTGCTGGGACTGATCTTCAAGGATATGCAGTTTATAATGCATGCGTTGAACTCAACAAACGACTAGAACCGTATCGTCAAAAACTAGGCTCTGATGCTTCGCTCGCTTCGATAGCCTCGGCAGCATGGGGAGACCGTGTTTCGCTGAGTGCAACTGGCTATTTCAAGCCTCCGGGGCTGGGTTACGAATGGAAGTAAGCTCAATTTATAACTTGATGACTTATACACACACTCATGTATATTTAGCAACATGAAGAAGTCAGGAGACCTGTTCATGTACTTTACTCAGGGGGTTGCAGCAACCGAAGTGGAAGTGGACACGCTCACCGGTGACCACACGGTCCTCCGTGTTGATATTCATGTGCGTGTCGCCTTCTGTTTCTTAAGATCGGGGTATTTATTTACCTGGTGTTAGATGGACGTAGGAAAATCCATAAATCCAGCCATTGATTATGGCCAGATGTGAGTTTAGCGTAAGAGAAGGTGTTGAAATAGACTAACCTCAATTATGCAGAGAAGGGGCATTTACACAAGGTCAAGGATGGGCAACTATCGAAGAATCGTTGTGGCTACGTCATAACGGCGCTATTTTCACTCAAGGTCCAGGTGCGCGGGCTTGAACAAGCCCCTGACCATAAATTTAAACAACTTCCCAGGTGCCTATAAACTACCCGGCTTCTCTGACATCCCGCAGGTCTTCAACGTGTCGTTACTCCGTGATGCGGAATGGCCAAATCTTGGGAGCATCAAGGTATGTTGTTGCCTCTATGAAAGCAAGACAGATTTAACATATTTAACATATTAGGCTTCAAAGGGCATTGGTGTGTGGATTGATACCTACGTATTAATTATTTCATATCTCAATGTGTTCTAGGCGAGCCCCCACTTTTCCTCGGCTGTTCTGTAGCCCTAGCCATCCGACATGCCCTTCAGTCCGCCCGAAAAGATGCTGGTATCACGGAGCTTCAAGACTTCAGGTTTCCGTTGACCAGTGAAAGGATCAGAATGGCGGCAGGTGATTTCTTAGCCAACAAAGGAACCGTGAAACAGAGGGAAAGCGACGGCGAAAGCTTTTTTGCTTACATATAGTCGATTGACACCCAGACATGGCAACATTGTGATATTTTAGCATTTCTCTACAAACACGCCTCCACACGTAGATATGGTGTTTTTTTTTTTGACAGCGCCACAGGGACATGTTATTTGCCACGTCATGGTCTCACCGAATATTAGTTACACGAGGCAGTATAGTTGTGAGTCAATTTATGGGATGGTTGAATATATGCTATGTGCAAAAGTTCCCAAGGTACATATGTACGTACACCGCTGGGGTATAGCCGACAAAGATTTACGCCACATGAGACCATTAATAAACTAAATTTGTGTTACAGCCCATCTGACTGCATCTCCTACCCGAACCTTTGCTCCACACACATCCGATCCTCTCTGGCTCAACTCAACTCTCCACCTCAGATGTACGCCAAACTCAATTTTGTGTCGTCCGTTCTTCCTATGGCGAGCCAAGCAACAAAATGGCTCGCGCATCCTAACACCGGTCTCCTGATCCACACAGATCATCAAGCACCTCCTGCAGGGCGCAAGAACCTGGAACATCTGCGTGCCGATGCGAATGTGACTCATGGTGTCCTCCCGGAAAGGCTCGATTCCCCTGCCGTCAAGCGAAGAGATAGTGAAGTTGGCCCGGAAGCACGATGAGTGCACAGGTTTCGATCTTGCAACATCACACCTGCTTCCCTCGCAGTGGTCATCCACGATCCAGTCATTAACCGCATTGACCGAGAAAGTGGAGATGAGCGTGAAAGGTGATTCGTTGGAGAATAAAATAGGCACGGGCGGCTCGTTCTCGGCGATTGGCGGCGGACCTGGCGTGCAAGAGGAGACTGTGGGTTGTGTGATTTGTTCAAGGCGGCAGGGCACTTCAAGGAACTCCGAAAACCATTCATCCGCCTTCGCTGATGACCGACCCGCATTCATTGAATCGCCAGACGCGCTGTCATCGGCGGCTTCCCCCCATCTACCCTGAAGAGGCAAAATTAAATCAGGCATCCCCTGTGCTCTAACTGTCATTGTGTGCAACGAGTCATCGTCATCAATGGAGGGCTGAACTAGTGCCATTCGCGGGAACTGCTTCTGCGACATAGTTTTTCCCGTGGAGCTGTTGATGATTACGAATTCGCGATCATGGAGAAGGCCCGCAGGCGTGACTAAGGAGGATGTCAACGATTGGCCAGCGCATGATTTGATGGGGTCTAGCATGTAGCTCTTAGCAGGATAATTCTCCCAGTTTCAGATACAACGTACAGCGGATGAGGCCCTGTAGGAAAATCCCCCCGCCTTCCGGCAACGTCGCAGACCTTGGTGGGCGAGGATTTAACATCTTTACGACTTCACTCGATATCAAGAAATATCTTCGTATAAAGTCCACAAATTTGTGGACGTCTTCTGTGTTACTGCTGGCTCCAAAAGACACGCGTGCGAGGCCCAGCAGCTTTTCCCCTGTATCGCCCCCGAACTCCTCTGCGCATGATAAATGGCCAGCTCGCGGAATCAAGCAAAGGGTGGCCACTCACGACCATCTCCACATACCCTCCCCGCCTCCCAAAGCTGCTGTAGTTCCTCATCACTTAGCCCACTCACACGTGCCAAAACACCGGTGTTACAAAGCCCGCCAGTACGTAGATGAATATTCGCGAGAGTAGCCAGGTTGAGGAGATGTATGTGTCCAATGGGGCGCGACTCCGGCGTGTACAGCGTGAATGCAATAGTAGGCCCGTCTTCCTCCCACCGCCCACTACCTTCTCCAGTATGCATCTTCACGAGTGGGGTGCCATCCCAGTGCGTCAAGGCCTCGAGTTCCGCACGGAGTAGTCTCGCCAAAAATCGGGTGTGTTTACTCACGGCCCAGAGGGAAGCTGTAGGGTTTGGGGGAGCTGGGGGGAGCTGGGGAGAAAACAAATTGTGGTGTATGTCCATTGCGCATCCTAAAGCAATGATACTCAGATAGGGTATCGTCCCTCTCTCAAATCGCTCGTGAACAGTGTCGTCACTTGCTCTTGTACCGCGTGGGTGAACCCAGTAAGGCGCAGAAATGGACAGCGCATCGATCGTTCCTCCTCCGAAGTAGGTCGGTTTTGGCGAGGTTAAGAAGTGTGCGGATGTACGTTTTATTAGGAGGAAGCCTAAACCTGTTGGATGACCCTGTGAAGAACCAAGAGTAAGAGAAGCGCTAGTAAGAAGGCTTTTCAATGAAATAGTGGGGTAGCCGTACATAGATCTTGTAGAAGCTCCCAACTACAAAATCTGGTGCCTCTTCGTAGGAAACAAGACTGAGATCCAGGGGCGAAGTGGAAAGATAGGCTGCCGCGTCAACCAGTATGGCTTGCTTCCGATCCCTCCCCTGACGCGCGAGGGCGATAGCGGGGCCTAATCCAAGACGAGATCCAGTGACATTACACTGAGCAGGATATGCATGTAATACACACCCTTCGACCTGTTGGGATATCAAAAATGCATCAAGATCAAGACTCTCCACAGCCGCGCCAGCCACCAGCGCACATCCCCTGATGCCAACCAAGCTCGTATGTGACTCTTTGAGGTATCTATACCGTGTCGCGTTGCTCCATGGGAAGTGCTCTGCGATGATCTCGAGCGACGCAGTCGTTCCTGCAGTCCAAACGAGGTCCCAGCGTTCCAGCTCCCTCTGCCCCAGACCGAAGAGTGTGCACATGACGCGACCCCTCATTATATCGACCTCCCGCTGTGTCGATGGGTGTGAGTGTGGGTTGGAATACAGGGTCGTCGTCAGCACAGACGACAGTGCTGAGATGGCTGAGATAGGAGACGGAGGAGCTGCTGCATGGTCTAGGTGCACTAACTCAGACGAATGCAGTGAGGGGTATTCGGTAGATACAAGTTCAGCGAATGACGTCCGTGAGAGGCCGTATCCGTAATCATAATCAGACCCTGCCTTTGTATGTTCGTCCGCGGTGGGTGTGGTAGGTTCTGGTGTTGTGGGAGGATCAGAGCCGGTGATGTGGAAAGTAACAGACGATGTAGACAATGAGCTCGACGTTGTCGACGTCGTCTCTGAGTCCGAGTCGGACGTGGAACTAAACCAGGAAGATATTGTCTTCTTTATATCGATTCCCATCCTGAGAGTAGCAGTGATTCAGTCTCCCTTTTCATGAATGACCTCACGGCTCTGATACAAAGCAAATAGGGACCTATGAGAGTTGAATATAAGATGAGGTATGTTCCGAGACGAACAACGTACTTCGAGTAATATTCAAGAAACGCGGCCGTCACATGATTGCGCCACTCCAGATCCAATCTTAGTCACAAATCGTATCCTTGGGGTGACGTACTTATACAGTGATCACTTGCATACCGATACAAGACATGATAAACGTCGAGCAGTTACTCTTACCCAAGAACCCAATCTATATCGACGACCCAATGGTCACAAGCGAAATAAGTTCCAAAAATACAACAAGTCCTGGGCTAGTATGCTACTATACAGGCTACACTGTAAAAGTTCGAACTAGTGAACGAAGATAAAAAGTGGGGCGAGAGGTCATTAGGTCATAAACAAAATAAATGGAACGATACACAGGACAGCAAGAAAACCAATAAATCAAAGGGACAAATTCTCTCACTCTTAATCCACTTCTTCGCCTGGGCTGCCTGATGGCATCAATACCTTGCGCCTCACTGAGACGCTCTCACCAATGCGCGGGCTCTCTAGAAGCCGCCGCTCGCGACGCTGTTCCTTTACAAGAGTGCGTGCAAACACCTGCGGTGTCCCTGCAATTGCCTCTGCAAAAGCAAAAGCTAGACCCACAGACGCATTCAACACGCGCCATCGGGGGCCGAGCACGTCTAGGCGATACACATCGCTCTCGAGCAATGCGAAGGGATATCCGACCTGTGCAGCCAGGCGGATAATCGCCGCTGTTAGAGGATCGAACGGCGCAGTAGGATATGGCACATCCGGAGACGGGGGCTGCTGTTGCTGCCCAACCGTTTTCGGGGAGAAAGAGATCAGGTTGCCGACTATGGCAGGTATGATGAGTGTTGGTAGTGCCCAGTGGAGTATGATCGACCAGAAGACGTAGTCCTGAAAGACCGCCAAAGGAGGATATCGCAGAGAAAACGAAATTGGGACAGTCGCGTCCTTGGGTTGAAAAAGCGGTATCTAGGTGTTATTTAATTGGCTTGGTCTTGAGTTTGAGTCTCGTAAAGAACATACTGTAAGCGTTTTCCAAGGGATGACAGTGTGAATTAGGTAGAGAAGCTCTCCCAAGGCAGTCAAGGACCAGACGTTTCTGGAGTTGGAAAGAAACTATATAAAGATAAATCAATATAGGTGCTTAGGAGAAGTGCGCTCAAACGCGTACCCCACGGAAGCTATCAAGCATCTCCATACTATTGCGCATAACATCTTTTTCCGTTTCCTTGATCTTCGCAGTAAGCGCCTCCATATTAGGAGGCGCACTTAGAGGCACAGTAAGTCGCTCAATGATGCTCTTTACGGGACTGGGAGGAAGCGGGGGTAAGCTGCTGGGCGTGGCCACGATAGCCTGACGGGGGGATTGATTGGGCGTAGCGATTTTGAATGGTGAAGAAGGGGGATCCTTCAGGAAAGTAGACACGTCCCGCGTCTGATTATTAGGCGTTGATTCCCGGACAGGTTCGAGTGCTGTCACACGCCGGCCTCGCGATGTTGGTTTGGCGCTCTGCGTGGGGACATTTGGTGGGCTATGCGTACAGACTTAGAGGGGCGATTTTGTGGCAAAAATGAACACTCACGAGGGGGCAGAGCTTTGAGGCTGGATACTGCGTTTTCTCCGGGATGGAAAGAGTCCTGCAAAGGACGAATCTTCTTCTAGTTCTGGGTTGAGTTCGAGGTGCCGTTTGATTCGATTCAAGAGCTCATCCTTCGTCCCCTGATCACTGATTCCCAGCGCATTTGAGATGTCTTGGAGTTCGCCTTTCTTCTTAGGCATAAGAGCACCAGAGAATACGGGTGCCATGATGGTGGGGATTAAACGAGGAACGGTCACCCTGAACATGTGTTGCATCTTGTTTACGCGTCTTACACGTGACTCATCCAAGAGATAAATGATGGTAGCATTTTGATCAAGCTCCTTTCACGGCTGTTCTTCGTTCCTTGTGTTTTCTTTCCATATACCTCTGGCAGGTTTTCCTCGCTCAGCTCACGTTCTTTATCGCTGTCCTACGGTCTCAACATGTACTCTTTCATCTCGTTCTTCCTTGTCTTCGCACTCGCCAGCCGAGGTATGTGAAATCTTGCCTTCAACAAAGTGACCGCTTGCTCACTTTTCCCCCCAGCCCTCGCCTTCAATATCACTGTTGGTGAAAAGACCTTGACCACAGCTCAGATCCTCAATGTCCCTGACAGTGTAGTTAAAACTACTGTGAGCCTAACCAAATCAATTGTCAAAAGTACCAAGGTTGATTGTTATCCAGTGCGCAACGACCTGCAACAACGCCAACCAACTCATCCAAGCCTGCAATGATGATGCTGCCTGTCTCTGTCGGGATGATACCGTCAATGCGCTCTTCAACTGCGAACAATGCATGTTCACCAAGCTTGTCGAGGAGAACCTGCAACTGGACTTCCGCGTGGGTTCTGCTGCAGTGCTGAGTGGTAAGTATGCTCCTCCTATTTCTCTTTGCCGCAGACCGACAGTCATCAATCTTTGATATACAGCTTACTCCGGACAGTGCAAGGCGGTCGCCAACATTACCCTTGCAGCCAATCAGACGTCACTGCAACTTCCTGCCAGCTGGGACGGACCATTCGTCGCGGTGCTGCCCTTTGGCGCTGCTTTGGTTGTCGCTGCCTTTGGTGGCATCTTTGGTATCTCAGCGATTCTTTTGTTGTCGAACATGTAGACAGGTCGGGCTGATCGGGAACCTATTACCAGTCCCTTGGGTAGTAGTAGTTGATGTACTTATGATCATAGGATACCATCGCTTTTTAGGACTTCCGCGGGCTCGTCACTGAAATACCCTGTTTGCAAAGCAGTCTCGCTTTGTGCTCGTCGTTCCTGCCTTCTCTCCCCACTTGCTCCGAACAAGACCCTCGAAGGTGGCGTCGTCGATCGGGTAATGACATACCAGGCTTCTGGGTCGATATTATCATGTGACTCCTATGCCCCCGGAGGCCGCAGCTAGCAGCCTTAGCTCACCCCCCAACTGGAGAGGCGCAATGCCCGCCAAAACACTGTGGCAGATGACATAAGCGCACAGCCACCACAGAAGTGCCAACGCCTCGTTTGCTCCGTCAATTATCTGAATTCAGCTGTCCAGCGCACACAGAGTCACAAGAGTCATTTCCATAGTTAAACAGACTTAATAGAATGCGATTACAATTTTTTTTTAGATCTATAATACTCAAAATTACATCTATACTACTCAAAATTATATCTATATTAAGTCATCCTCATAGTCAGACTCGAGATTATCAACATCCATACTTCCACCAGCGTCCTCAACCTCTAC
>JABCKI010005873.1:0-30784 GCA_018282025.1 Sphagnurus paluster
AGAGGGATATCTTATCCCCTGATCTTATCTGTCCCAGATAAAGTAAATGTACAGTAAAAGTAAAGTAAATGTAATAGTAACAGAAAGTAAAGGTGATGTATAGTAATATAAAGTAAAGTAAAATAGTATAGAAGGGATACTACAGTACTGAGTACTGTATAAAGTGAAAAAGAAAATAATAGGCTGTCCTAGGGGCGATTCCATAACACAACAAGCTTAGACGTTTTTGAGATGAAAGAGGTGAGAATAACCAGGGGATCAATTGATTTTTTTATAGTAATGTTACATGAGGTTTATATACTGAGTAAAGACTTTAAAATATTGCAATAAAAAGTGGGAAGGTGCCCTTGTATCACACTGAAAATTAGGGTGCGCCTTAGGCGCGCGCCATGGAGAACAGTCGCCGTTGATGTGGTAAGTCATGCCCTTCTAAGTTTGGTAAGGGCGGCGATACAGAAGTGGTTAGTCAGCGGCGCCCTGTGATGATGGCAACAATGGGCCACCAGTCTTGGCATGTTGTAACGGGCACTGGACAACGGGCACCTTCAGCAGCCTGTGTCACAACGTGGTCGGCTTTCTTGTGTACTGCCTCAGCGGCATCTAGCGATCGCAGCTCTGTCTGGCTTCGTCTCGGCTCCCCGTTCTTGTACTGGTTTCTTGGGCTGTGTCAATGTCGTCGGCTTTGGTCCCTGCTGTTCAATTTGGATCCGGTCTGGTTGCGGCTTCAGTTCCTTCGTGAGTTGGACTTGAGCTGCAAAATGCAAAAATGGGGGTCCCTGCGACCAAACAAAGTGCCGGCATATCAATTGTACAGAGATATTATACAGTATTGTACAGAGACTGACAGAACATGAATTTGACACATGCGTGATGTCAGTCACGTGCCTCGAATAGGTTCGACGTCCAGAAATTACCTTTTCGGGTAATAGAATATCATTTTTTTCACATCCTCACGCTCGATAGAATTTT
This sequence comes from Sphagnurus paluster, assembly GCA_018282025.1. Lineage (NCBI taxonomy): Eukaryota > Fungi > Basidiomycota > Agaricomycetes > Agaricales > Lyophyllaceae > Sphagnurus > Sphagnurus paluster. Next base: position 970 of record JABCKI010005873.1, read on the forward strand.
TTTTAATTTATCAGAATCATACGCAGGTCATCAAAAGGAGTCGATTGCGCTATTTTTCGTGATTTTTAGAGCGTTTTTCGCGATTTGGCCAAATTTTTGGAGGTAAAAAATCCAAATCGACAGATATAGAGAATCGGCTCGTGCAAATATCTTCTATAGGTCCCAAATACACCAAATCCACATTAAAAAGTGTACCCGGGAGGTTCGATCAGTGTGAGTAAGCTGGTCAACAAATTTGTCGACTTGGCTTGTCCGCGTCTGTAGACATGATACGCGTTACATGAAGATTTGGTCGGAACACTACAGTAAACATGTTTCTAATCAATATTCAATGTTTTCCTTCAAGCTTGGGAAATACTTGTGGTGCACGTGGGTGGGCGCGCGACTCCAGAATTGGCAATCTATGTGCGCCATCCTTAGCACACATCCACTATGCGAATGTCATGAACCGTCCAAACCGATTGCTTTCACGATGAATACCACAGAAACCACTCCAGTAACCTCTCCCGCACAAGGAACATTCAGTGGACTGACCTCTAGGTCGAGGAGTAGCACGAAACTTAACGACGATGTAACGAGCCTCACCTCCTTCAACCCTTTCTCGGAGGAGGACGAGAATGACCAGTCTTCATACACACTAGTCACATCCATCCTCTCTCGCATGAAAAATACCCTTTCTGCTCCCCTGTCATCTGCAGCGCTTCCAACATCGACCGTTAATCCAACCTCGCCAAATCCAGGGGCGATTCACAATTCGGAGCTTCGTAGACCATCCTATACCACCACCCAAACGCAAACATCTGTTTTCTCGAATAGAACCTCGGCGGCAGATCGCCCGTTTTCTCTGGCTACAGCACCAGCCCAAGTGGCCCCGCCCCTCGTGTCTCTCACCCCAGCCCAGTCCGAGCTTCCAACGTACAGTGTAGAATATGACCGATCACCCTCTCGCAGTGGCTCATTCTACTCTCCGGGAGTGGAGGCAGGAGAGAGTGGGCCATTTGGAACTTCAATCCCGGGATTCCCAATTCCGGATGACGCGCGCAGTATTAAAACGACGACAAGCCTACATCGGTCGGGGTCTGTTTCCAAAGTGATGAGGCGAATAAGGGGTGAAGGTACGATATTCTTAGGCTTGTCTTCGGCAATTCCTCACTTTTGTGGATCAGGGCTATCGCGGGATTATTGGATGGACGACGAGAATTGTAAGGAGTGTTATGATTGCAAGAGCGTTTTCACAACATGGCGGAGGAAACATCATTGTCGTATATGCGGTACGTGTAACGTAAACATGCAGATCCCGAAGCCAACATCATTACATAGGGCAGATATTTTGTTCCCGTTGTGCATCCAACATAATCAAGGGTTCTCGATTCGGTCACGACGGAATGGTACGCGTGTGTAATCTCTGCCTCGAGAAGCTCGCTATAGTCGACGAAGATGACGACGACGATCGGCGCTCGGTGGTGTCATCGGTAACTTCCTTCCCTGCGCACCAGTTTGGTTTAGATCCAGGTGGTCATCCTCAGTCTCCATTTGCTGCTTCACAACTTTTTGGTCGGACAGACGAACCCTTTAACCTCTACTCAATTGCTGAAACGAAACGTCCCATTTCTGGCTCTGACGAAAGCTATGGCTCGAGACCGGTTACTCCCCACCAAAGAGAGCGGGAAGATGGCATATGGGAACCCATTCAAGACAATCCTGCCCCCTTCAGAAGAGCTCTTAGCGACGAAGAGAAGGATACTCCAGGTCTCGCTAATGGTTATCAGAATGCTGAGTCTCCAACTGTCCCCGACTCCGACACGCCTGTTGACTTGCCAGCTACTAGACCTATAAACATTGAAGGCCCCCCAAGTTCTATCCAATTTCCCATTGGATCGCCTGACCACTTGGATAATCCTCGTCCCAACAGCAGACTGAGATCCCGATTTAATTCCTATGGTGAATTTGAGCCTTCAACACCTTTCATCCGAAGTCGAGTTCAGAGTCGTCTGGAACCCGTATCTACTGCCGAACCCGGCTGGCGGACTCGCCGCGAAAGTACTGCGTATGTTGTTTTGTTACTCCATTCGACCTTGAAGTTGAATATCTTTTTCAGCTATGCCCAAGAGCTCAATTTGATTTCAATGCTTCATTTAAAAGTCATGCTACGACAGATGCTCACGAGTGAAAAAATACCAAACGTCAAAGAATGGGAGGAAACGCTGCTCAAACTAGCGCTTCGTATTGCCAGAGAACTTACCTTCACTACCCTCCCTCATCGGCAAGGAGAGGATATGGACGTCCGAAAATATGTGAAGATAAAGAAGATTCCAGGAGGTAGTCCTCGAGATTCCGAATACGTGGAGGGCGCAGTTATCACCAAAAACGTTGCACATAAACAGATGTCACGTTCTGTGCGTACTCCCCGTGTCATGCTTGTCACTTTCCCTCTCGAATTCTATCGTGTTGAGGGGCAGTACATGCATTTCGGCCAAGTGGTACGCCAAGAGAAAGAGTACCTTGGTAATCTTGCTACCCGCATCGCTGCCTTGCGTCCCCATGTGGTTCTTGCCGAGCAGTCTGTATCCAGGCTTGCGCTAGACGCACTTGCGAAGCATAATATTGCAGTTGCCCGAATGGTCAAACCATCTGCTATCCAGACGGTCGCACGAATGACACAAGGTGATGTTTTCTCTTCGATGGATAAATTAGCGCTAGAGCCGCGATTGGGTCATTGCAATCGCTTCCGCATCCAGACCTACGACCATCCCCTAATCCCTGGCCGCAGGAAGACATACATGCGTTTCGAAGGATGTAGCCGTGACATGGGTTGCACGATTATTCTGCGTGGGGGTGATATCGATACTCTTCGCCGCATAAAGAAGGTCACCCGCTTCCTCACATTTATTGTGAGGAACTTGAAGCTAGAAACCCATTTATGGAAAGACTCCGTCATCACTCTTCCGCCTTTTAACCCAGAAGCAATGCCAACGTCCTTGACTGAGCGGCATGGCCTTGTAAACACATCTCTAATATCTTCATTTACTCTCCCGTCCCACCTATCGACATCTCGCTTGGCCACACCAACCGTAGAATTGCAGGAATCTCCTTCAGCCACTGTTACAGAAGTCGTTTCGGATGTTGAGGGCCCTCGGAATGAGGATGAGGAGCAAATAATGCTTTCCAAGCGTATCGATGAATCACTAGAACCATACACCAAAACCTTCATATCTGTTTCTGCCACACTGCGCTTCCCTCCTCCATACCCCATCATGAAAATGAAGGAACTGGACAACGAGCTCATCCGGGATAAGCAAGCATGGGAGGACGAGGTTATTCGGCGAGAGGAACATTCTGTTTTTCTACACTCGCAAGAGGCGACACGTAGTGCAGCGACACCCGCTAATGCTTCGCGTCAGTCATCAACAAGTGATGAGCAAGGCGATATCAATGCCATGATTGAAGCCTTACCTTTGGTTCTCGTATCTGACACCCCTGCAACCCCAGATTCGGCTCAATTGGTTCCTGGAGTATCAGAGGTTCCTTCATATTTCCTCCAACCTCCAACTACGGCGTTGTCGTCCGTCTTCACCAATCCCGCTCCTAGTCCCAGGACTCCAGAGGTTCATCCGGACCCACACAAAACCCCTGCGGATATCGCCCTCGAGAGCCGTTTCAGCATGACGAAGTGGAAGCACGAGGAACAGCGCCGCATTTGGGAGTGGTATCTACGGAAGAATAAGGACGATTTTATCGTGGAGAAATACCAGTGTATCAGCCTGTGGGAATACACTATCCCGACGGCGGAATTTGGTTTGCATCAGGCCTGCTTTGCGCCCCGGTTGACCTACATTACCTTCTATGGCGAGAACGACTGCACACTCGGTCAGTTTATCGAACGGTCGGTCGGCGAAACGCTAGTACAATTTTTGGACCCCAAGGCTGTTTGCAGTGGAAAGAGATGCGATAAACCTCTTGCACGTCACTGCAAGGTATATGTACACAACGAAACGCGGCTTTTTGTCGCTGCTGAGCAATGGGATGGGCAAATTATTGGACGTCAGAATTTCCACCCTGCACCGGACTCGATCACGACTTGGAGTGCCTGCCGTGTCTGTGGGTCGGCGACACCGTTTATCCCAGTTTCCGAAGAAATGCAGAGATATTCTTTCGCAAAGTTTCTCGAATTACATTTTTACCCAGCTGACGTCAAATTAGTGCTAGGCGCAGGCTGCCAGCACAATATATATCGACACCACATTCGCTATTTCGCGACGAAGGGTATGACTGTCCGCTTCCAAACAGATCCTGTTGCCATGCACGAGATCGTTTATCCTCCTTTTCGCATACGTGTCCGGCCTGAGACGCAATTGGAGCTCAAGAATACAGACTTTGACTGTCTGCATAATCGAAATTTCTTGTGGTACTCGGGTTTGATCGATGACCTTAAATTGATCAGCATCGAGGCGGCCACCGGAGACGAGGAGACTGATGCCAGACTTCTTTCAGATATCAACAACCTAATCACACGAGCGGAGGCGGAGAGGGAGGATATCAGCACGTTCATCAACAAGATCTACAGGGAATCCCCCCCGACGGATACTCTTGCACTAAACCAAGTCCATTCCTATCGCCAGGATAAAATCGTCGCCTGGCAGCATGATTTTGATCGTCTTCCTAAACCTCGTCCGACCCAACAAACCTTAGAGCGAAGTACCAAACGATCATCCGCCTTTAACTCTGTTCGAGCGATGTGGCCTCGTAAATACGAGCTCTCTGCCGCGTTTGATTATCCTCATCTCCCCTCCTCTAGTGTTTCTGAAGCAGGGGAGGGTCCTCTTAAAATGAGGAGGGTTACAGGAGAGTCTTTGACATCTTCAGCGTCTGAGGCGTCTGAATCGGAGACTAATATGGAAGATACTCAAAAGGACACGACAAATGCCGAAGTTCTCGCCGCTGATTCCCCTGAGACCTTGCCAGTAGAAGAACCAAAAGAGTCAGGTCCTGAATCACCTCTGCCACCCCCAGCTAAAAATGAAGAATCACCCAAATCTGACCCAGAAAGTGATTCAACAATTGGCGCGACAAGAGATGGCCTTCTAACATCACCAGCTGCAAGTACTGCACGATCCTCCTGTTTTTCATTTGGGCTCACCAGTTGCTTAGGACTCAAAGTCCATCGAAGAAGGGGCTCCTACCCAGAGATTGTCAAGACTACCGCGTCGCACAGTTGCGCATCCCAGCGTCGCAGATTTGGTCCGGAAATATCAAGATTTCTTGCCTCCGCAAGGGGTGCATGACCTGACTAAGACTGCTCTGGCACCACGAGCACCATATTCAGAATCTGAGCAAGAATACACATCATCTAAGCCCCGTCGCCAACCTATGCAGAACAAGAGCAGAAATCGTTTACCATCGAAAAAGGCATCTGTTTCGGATTTCGAACAAGGTTATGCAGCCAACATTGCGCCAAGGTATATCACAAAGACCAGGCGAGGCCTTACAGCACCGAGTGGAACCCGTATTCCGGGTCCTGCTGCATTGCAATCCCAAGAACCATCTCGTCGACCATCTCCCGAAAAGCGTTCATCCACAAGCCGGAGCAAAGACCTTAGATTCAGCCGCCCTTCGTCCCCCACGAATGTTAGGCAGACGCCCGGCAAGCCTGGTAGGCAACGCATATCGTCCCGTCCTAAAGAGAAGACGCCCGCCCGCCCCTCCGTTAACCCCGTGATGAAGTCTACTTTACGTCGACCACCAACCGGTCCCGGTCAAGTTTCGAGCATGGCAAAGCACTTTGAACGGCTTGGCCGGGACGCCGAACGCTCCAAGAGTCGATATTCTGTCATTCGGGGCAAACGAGCGCGTCCCGTGGCATCAGCACGAGCGAAGGTCGAGATTCTTGATAGTGTAAAGGATGTCGTCAAGGATGAATCTGAAGGTTCCGACTCTTCGAGCGAAGCTGATGATGAAGATGAAGGCGTTGAAGAAGAAATAACTGTACCAGAACTTTTACTTCAATCTTCCCCTGAACCCGATCCAATCTTACCAGAACCAAAAATTCAGACAGCACCCCCAGCGGCTTCATTCCAAGACATCGTTTACGAATCTCCCGCACAAGATCCACAGCAGGCCAGCTTTGCTCCTCTTGAGCCGATGTCTTTGCCACCATCTCCTTTCCTAGCAGCTAAGGACACCTCCTTGACGCCGCCAACCTCAGTGGCCGAGGGTGGGTCCGAACGCCATTCAATTTTGAACGCACTCTCTGGCTTCTGGCAACAACAGCTGCTGACATCTCGTCATGGTCTCGACGACGAGCTGATGAATGATCCAGAACACATTTTCCGGGATTCGTCAATGGTTGTGCGCACAGATGAACCCACGTCAATAATAGCTCTCGCTCTAAAGTAAGGCTTCTGTGTGAACGTTTCTCGACAAGACCTTCTGACGCTGGATTGATTTGGCAGTTCACCCCAATATCGCGAGATGCTTGCAAGATCTCGTGCTGAGAAACGGACTGCGCGAGAGGCCAAACTCAACGAGAGTGGCGAGGCTTTCATGCCGGATGATCATTCAGTTGCAGAATCGACCTCTACTTGGGGTGTCGTCAATGTAGACTCTTCAGCAGAACTGCTGGATCCCACCGAAGATCTCAAGGTTCCTTCTTCAAAGCTTCCTTGGGCAATCAGTGGGTTGTTTTCCGCTATTTTTCTTGACATTGCTGAAATGAGATTTTAGCATTTGAAAGTGGCGGACTCACGATCAGCTGTACGGTTCTATATCCTGAGCAATTCGATGCTTTGCGTCGCACATATGATTGCGAAAAAAGTATGATTGAGTCATTGTCGAGATGTGTCAAGTGGAATGCTAGTGGCGGGAAGTCAGGCTCAGCCTTTTTGAAGACTCGAGGTGAGCGAACGATACAGTTGATCAGATGACTTGCTAACCCTCTATAGATGACCGCTTTATTGCTAAAGAATTGTCTAAACCTGAATTACAAACTATGGAAACCTTTGCACCCGCTTACTTCGACTACATGTCATCCGCTGTCTCTGCGAATGTAAGTTTCAAGCAACACACAAATATTGTAACTAATCCCGCTGCTAGCGCCCAACATTGCTAGCCAAGCATTTCGGCTGCTTCAAACTGACATTCAAGAAAACGGGGAAAGACAGAGGATCAGGAAAATCCAAATCCACGCAGATGAACCTTCTGGTTATGGAAAATCTATTCTATGACCGACGTTTTACCAAGGTACTTGAGGTCTCGACCACTGAGCAAAATTAAACTTGATGGCATGGCCTAGATATATGATCTCAAAGGCTCAACGCGTAATCGTCACGTTCAATCCACCGGCCGAGAAAATGAAGTTCTCCTCGATGAAAACCTGGTTGAAAGTGGGTGACACCTCATACTTTAGGAAAAGTTTATCTGAAGAGCAAAATCAGCGGCGCACCTTAATCCTTTCTACCTCCGCGAGCACTCGAAACGCATTCTTAGAGGGGCGTTGTACAACGATAGCAAGTTTCTTGCAGACATTAATGTCATGGACTACTCACTAGTGGTGGGGGTGAGTATTCTCCCCAAGTACATTCGCATCGAAAATTTCTGACTTTTAAAACAGGTTGATGGTCAAAATAGTGAGCTGGTAGTTGGCATCGTTGGCAAGTACAAAACCTCTTTCGTGAGCCTACTGAGATTAACTTGGCCTGTTCAGACTATATCCGTACCTACACTTGGGACAAGAAATTGGAAAGCTGGGTAAAAGAATCCGCCTTCCTAGGCGGTAGGGGCGAGCCCACAATTGTGACCCCGAAACAGTATCGTCAAAGATTCATCAGTGCGATGGAAAGATATTTTCCCCTAGTAGGCTCCTTATTCTTTTGATTTCCTGTAAAAAGTCAATTTTTTCCAGATTCCCGATCGATGGATGAAACAAAGAGATACACCTGAAGAAGACTCCAACATACTCCTAGAGTTGTGGCCCGACTGGTAGAATTCACGCTACAAAAATCGCATTGCATATTACCCAAGCACTTCATTATACCCCTATATTACAAGCTACATTCCCTGGATGTAGCGGTCCCTACCATGGTACTAGTATGTGCTACTTCTTGATATATCTACCCTAAACCTACAATTATAAAATCATCCGAGTTTTGCTTTCTTCGTCGGCTGTGGTGTGCCCCTGTCACCGTCTTTCCTCTTTTTTGAAGAGCCAGACTTCCATGATTCCATGAGTTCGTTAAACTTGCCCCGAACGCTCTGTGCAATTTGGCCCACTTCCGAATCAAGCCCATTGAAAGTAACAGAGTTGTTCAACATGAGATCAATATCCGCTACGAAGGCTTCCACAGTGTCATACTTGTCAGCGTCAAGTTTCTGCCGGATAGTCCTGAGATCGCGGGCATTTTTCTTGGGTATGATATCATGGTATGTCGGGATGCCTAGAAGGACTGGATCGACAGGTTCGTGGAAGACCCAGGATCTAGACAACTGGGTGAGCCAAGGAGGGCACAAGCATGGGCTGTCTTACATTGGATCTTTGACCAGCGATGTCATGACACCTTGCAAACCGCGCTTTTCCGTCCAGGAAAGTTTTCTTTCCATTGCCTTTGACCACTCCTTCTTGAAAGCCTTTTCAACGATGTCTGCGCATGTCACGGGAAAAGTGGCTGGGGGATTGAACTGCCGACAGTTGCTGAAGACAAGCTCGATGTCTTTGCCGAATTCCTCCATGGTAACATATTTGTTTTGGGCAAGCTTCGCGAGCATTGTACCGAAATCCATGGGGCGCGCTATTTCGTCCAGATAGCTGCAAAGGTGTGTTAAGTATTAAGAGAGAGCGTCGCGATCAAGACATACGTAGGGCATCCGTCCGCAATTGGGTCGACAGGGCGCGAGAATATGACTGCCTCTGGGAGTTTCATGATCGTTTTAATGACTTCTTTGCACTTCTTCTCGTTGATGGGAGTTCCTGGGAGTCCTTGCTTCCTTGACTTCGAGGCAACTGGAGGGGCTGGCGTCAAAATTTCTTTTTCCTTGCCCTTTAGAGATGCGCGAGGTGTATCCATGATGGGTTCGGTTGATTTGTCTAGTTTAGACTTGTGAGAGGAAGCAACCGGCTTGGAAGGCACTGGTTTGATCTGATGCGCTGGCTTTGTTTGAGGCGTAGATTTTCCTGGGGGACTTGATTTTGCTGAGGGTACTGGTTTAGCTACCGTCGATTTTGTGGTGGGTGCTGATTTTGCTGAGAGTATCGGTTTTGTTACGGGTGTAAATTTAACCGCAGGTGGAACAACAAGTTTGACTTTCGCATTCCCAGATGAAGAGGGCCCTGGGGGGGAGGGTCGTTCCTTTTTCGACGGTGTGGCGAGAGAGAGAATGTCATCCTCACTCATTGCGTCCATTTTCTTCCGTTTCCCCGGGGCATAAACCGGCTTGTCTTTTTCTTTCTCCGATGTCGAGCGAATCCGCTTCTCGTCTTTCTCGCGCTCTATGGCCAGAACCTCCTGGAGAAGATCATGCGAGCCATCATCAACGTACGGGGGCGGGGGTGCGTCGACTTGTACTGGGTCGACGGCGGGGGGCTTGGGCATTAATTTTCGGCTAGGAGCTTTAGCTGTCGATTGTTCTGGGTGGTCTACCGGTTTGGCTTGAGATCCAACTTTGAGTTTAATGGTAGGACGCGATGATGAGGTAGTAGAGGTGGTGTGAGGTGGCGGCGTAGGGAATGCTTTAGGGACAGGCGGGAGAATTCGTGGGATTGTCTGAGGCGCAGCGGCAACTGAAACAGTTGGATGGGCCCTGTCGGCGGCTTCTAAAGTCTTGTTAATAATGGTCCATTCTGCAATTCAAGTTAGTGTCGCACAACTATATCAAATGGACTGCCCATACGCTTTTCAAAGAATAGCTCGAGGGTGATAGCTTCAGTGTGCACATAACTTCCCGCAACGTTGTACCGTTTCGCGTTGGAAATCATGAGATGAAAATCGTCTTCGAAAGCGAAGCGGTTCTTGTACATCCCCTCTTCCAGTTTAGCACCCATGCTACTGAGGTCCATAGGATCCTTGATGACGTCAAAGTAACTAAAGGAGAAAATCAAAGGACGCTCATTAATGAGGATGTTTCGCTTACTTCGGTGCGTGATCTCGTATCGGGTCAACGGGCTGATTGAAGGCATAAGCGTGTTTGTTCGCCTTGAGCTTCTTCAAGGCATTGCGGCAGGCTCGTAAATCGTTGAGACTCATTCCACCTGACTGTGCTTTGGGAATATGACCTGGTTTAATGTTGTTGCTACTGGCAGTCTTTTGACTCGGCTTAATCAGCTTCACTTTAGCCTTGGGTAGCGGCGGCGCAGCCGTGAAAGCAACATTTCTCTTTGGAATCTCGACGGGAGGCATTGTAGGCGTCTGGGGAGCTGCATCCGGCACCGGAATGGCTGGTAACCTAAGCTTCGTGGGCGTATTGAAAGTTGTTATAGGGCTCTTTGGAGGTGGCCCACCGGATTTAAGAGTCCTAGCCACTGTCTTGAGAGCAACTTTGACCGGTGGAACCTGAGGAGCAATATCCGTTGCAGGAGTGCTAGGAATGTGAATTTTCACAGTGGGAGGTGTCTCTTCCACAGGTCGGATGAGAAGATCAGCAAGTTTCAAGATACACCACCTGACCTCCTGGTCAACATCGGAAGCCCTGATAGAAGTATAAGAAAATAGGTATAGGGAAGCACAATACAGCACAAACAAAGCAATGGGCATGAGGAACTCCCTCAAAATTTCGTTCTTGCCGATTTCGCGGTCCTTCCGCAATACCTTGATCATCGCATCCAGCTCGCTCTTTTTCGACTCCTTTGCCTTCTCTGGGAATGTCCCATCTTCTTCAATGAGTAAATTTTCGGTCTCTTTAAGGCTTGACTTCATCTCCCCCATCTGTACTAGGAGGGCCAAGCTTTGACATGCACTTCGTGCCACATGCCGGCGAATTATCCTCGAAGGATCATTGGCCATGACTGCGAGAACATAACGCATAATTTGCGGGGAGTACCATTTCGTCAAGAACAGACCATCAAATGCTGCAATGCGAACTTGGGTATAATTTCCCTCCCTAAAATCAAAGTGGTTGAGAAGCAATAAATGAACAGCTTAACAAAACATACCTAGTGAGAGGGAAGAAAACTCGAGGGTGGTTAGGAACTAGGCTAGCGATACCAAGAACCATATAGAACTACAAGAAAATTAAACTATTTGTCTTCGTTTATGTAAGGAAAATTACCAACTTCCAGTGCCGCGATAGTAACGCAGTTGTGGGTTGAAGGGATAAGCCGATCCATACTGCGGTAACGATCTACTTCAGCCAAACTTTGCTTGAGAAGTTGTATATCCTCCTCGTTCTGTTCGCTTCGAACCTCGGAAGGGAGCAATTCCCCGCGTTCAGGTGGAGCAATAGAGACAGTTGCAGATGCCGCGGCAGAAATGATTGTGCATATATAGAAGCCGTCAGAATACTGAAGAATATGGTCAGTCATGAAACTTGAAAGGGAAAATTTGAATCTTACGGGATTAGCGGTGTTATCGTTGTATCGTAGTTGGTCAGTCAAGAATTGTCGCACGACTGATGGAGATTTCCCGTTCTCAAAGCGGATTCGTGAAATGGCGTTGATAAGATTCTGGGTAATCAGCTGTTAGTGAACGACGTAATAAAATACATGCTAATCTGTGACTTACTTTGCGTACAAAATACTCAGCTAAGTCGGAGAACTCGTTCGGTTTGGGGACATAGGTATGAGCAAAGAGGTCTTGGTTAGTGTCCTCTGGTTCATAGCAATAGCGTAGAAACAGTTTAAATAAGTGAAATAAACCCAGGAAGTCAAGTTTTCGAATTGCACACTGTAAAGGATCAAATGAACTCATCGCACAGGCCCTCAAGGCTAACACTCACGTTGACGAGGGCCAAAGCAGCTTCACAGCGAATACGGAAATAATAGTTAGATACCAGCACAGTCTTCGTGAGGGTGCTTGACACAATGGCAGTGGGTTTTTCTGCCAATGCATTAATAGCCTTCAAGTGATATTTCGACGTCAGTTGCTAGCTTCATGTTTTGAATAAGGAGATAAGAACCTCTAGTTGAGCAACAACATCCCTGTCTCTTTGGAGCTGCGACACCCACATGAAATCAGGCTGGTCGAACGTGATATTGGCTATCCATTCAAAATCGGCATCCATCCTGATCCATTCATAAGTCGCGCCGCTCATAGTTCCCTCATCTTCTTCTGTCCAATCAGCGACCTTCCAGTTCTCGCGTTCCTGCTCTTTCTCCCAGACCTCCAAGCCAAATCCCATATCCACCATCCCCATTGCCTCTGCAGCTTCCGTGTCACCATCGGCAGCGGCTTGAGCAGCAGCCTGCCGGGCAAGATAGCGCTTGGTATTTCGACGAACACGTTTGTACTTTGTGTTGAATGGAACTTCATAGCGCTTGAAGGCAGACCTGATATCTAATACGTGTTCGTATGGAGTCCCATCAGCTTCGTGGATTCTTATTGTCATTTGGCCCTAGCCAAGTGTTAAACTTTCAAGATGTTTTGAATTGATATAGTGCACACCTCAAAAAATGGTACAGGCTTCATCAGCGTCTTGGATACTTCATTATTTTCCATGGCTTTAAAGGCCGGGGCGTCCTGTCGCATGGTGATTTCCACAGCCATCTTCTTCCGATTAAATGTCGCAGAAAACCCAAACGAAGGACAGCCACTACCATATATCCATTGCTCCGCGAAACTTCGAGGATCAACTCCGCTAACCTTCCGACACGTCCGCAGAAACGCATGAGTAGATAGTGCGTTATTCTGCATCTCGCCACTGATCGCAGACAAGAACAGCTTTGGCAACACGCGACTGAGGCCAAGCGATGTTCCGGACTTGCCCAACCTGCGGTCCAGGATGTGTAGCACCAGAGGGGCCTTTAGGTTAATAAAGGGTAGGGTCGCAGAATCAGGAGGTTCGAGGACCTGCGGTTGACAAATAGGAGGCATTCCACCTATGTCCCATTCTAGCACGCGCTGCATGTCTTTCTTGAGCCTGAATCGGTACTCGTTGTTGCCGAGAAGTTTGCGTAAGAACAGCCCTGTGATATAGAGCGACAAGCCATTAACGAGCCACGTATCAGACCAGTTCTTAGGAAGAATATTGATTCCCGCCCATTGACATGCGAGAGCATGAGCCAGAACATGTCTCGTTTCGAGTGCCTGTTCGATGGCATCGTCCCCATGTAGGAGGTCATTAGCAATGATAGAGAACGTCGAACTATCAAATCGCTGGGATGGGAGCTGGTCAACGAAGACTAGCTTATAGGAGCCAAAGGGATATGACCCGAATTCAGTTGAGTAAAAGGTCATTGCTTGACGAAGCGAAGAAGTACTGCTCGGAAGGAAGCTCTCATGGCCTGGTAGACAGAAGGCGTACATCAAGGGCTGAGATGCACCAGAGACATCATCCGTGGTGTTGTCGGCGGGTATATTATGAAGATGAAAGGGTCCAGCTGCAAATGCGATGTGTTGCACAGAAGTAAGGACAGTTTGAGAAAAGAGAAAGATGGTCTTGTTGGAGCTGTACGGGTGCGCAACCTGTGGAGTGTGAGACCGTATACAACAAGATGATCAAAGAATGCACCTGTTCGACCAGGTCTCCACTACAGATCACGAGAGTGGGAATTGCTTCAACTTGGTCTTCGTCGTCTTGATCAACCTCATGCTCCTCGAGATATCGCGGGACAACAAACTCAAATTCCCAGGTGCACTTTTCCCACATATTGTCCACGCATGGGACCCAACACCGGGCAGCATCAGGCGATGAAGGTGTGGTGTAAGCATGTGGAACGCGCTACGGAGATGTCAGACATTTCTCAGAATATAGGGTACTTGACTCACGTATGGATACGTATCAGTTGGGATCACAAATTCAAACCCATCGACAGGATCTCGTAGGCTATAAACGATGTTGACGGTAATGGGAGAGAATTCTGGGACAGTTTGAGAGTGCACGAAGCCAGGCGTTTGAGGTTCCGGAGTAGCAGCTAAACGCGTATCGTTGAAGTTAGATGTGGGTGCAAAATCGCAATGCTTACCTTCACTAAACACAGCCCCCGTTGGCAAATGACCAGATTGCTTTAGCGGCACCTCTCTAGGAATGGCTATCGCAAGCTCGCCCTCATCACCCTCTTGAAGCGCCGCGTAAAGTTTGCGTTTGAGTTCTGGATGACGATGACAATCCTGTGCCTCGTTAGGTACGCCGACGGTTATGTTTGTTATGGGGTCAACATGCGTGAAATCCGCCTGATGACCGGCGACTGTGACAGTGTGAATGGCTGGTACAACGGTCAGTTTCGCACTTTCTTCTATGAAGATTGGACGTACTGCATTGTCGAGAGTTGAGGTAAATGGTCTTAAGCTCTCTGCTTGTTGGTACGATTGTAATCTCCGTGTAACCCTGCTTGCGTGGTGAGAGGCAACGGAACATAGAGCCCAAGTCGCACATACCCAAAGACTCCCCGAGAAATCGATCTCCAGAACGACCTTTTGGTGACTAGTAGAGAAGAAATAAGGTATCAATATACGATTTGAATGTGAATTTGACGGGAAGGGACGTATATGGAGAAGCCACGGCGAACGTGTTCGCGTTGGAGGTTGATTCGTGCGTCCATTCGGAATCAGTTATAGACGAAGATGAGTCAATTAAGACGTCCTGGTCGGGCAGAATGTGACAGAAAATAGAAAGGGTATTAGAGTGAACACCAGGGAATAGGCAACACTGACGACTGACGGTGCTCAACCGCGCAAGACACGCTTACATAAGCAAGCACCTTTCTTTCCAGTTTTACTATGCCGCCCAAGTCAATATTCCGCCAGCCTGGGGCAAAACATTTCCAGCTCGTTCATCGTTCTCAGAGAGACCCTTTAATTCACGACCCAGATGCAAGCAAGCATGTGCTGAAGCCTATTGAACGCGAAAATACTAAAAAAGTTCGTAGATTAATCAACATCCCAACAAAAATTGATCTCTCGCATCTAGGGGAAGTCTCGAGCAGATCTCGAGTCCCTCCTAACCTCTTCAGAAATAAAAAACGATAGGCCCTCCTCTATCGGTGAAGCGGCTCTCTATGGCATCTACTACGACGATACGGAATACAACTACATGCAGCATCTCCGTGCCGTCGGTGTCCAGGAGGAAGGTGTAGACAGTGTCCTCATCGAGGCCCCTTCTTCAAAATCCTCGAAAATAACGACCAGAGGGGGGAATCAGATTGAAATTCATGGCCTGCCCAAGGAAGTTCTTGCTTCTACATCTGAACTTCCGCGAACATATGAATCACAGCAAGCTGTTCCCGAAAGTATCGCAGGATTTCAGCCAGACATGGACCCTCATCTTCGGCAAGTTCTAGAGGCATTGGAAGACGATGCCTTTGTGAACGATGACCTCGACGATGACTTCTTTGGCGAGTTAGTAGCAGATGGCGAACGAGGAAGCGATGAAGATCTTGAATTCGAGTTCACAGAGGATGGCTTCCATAACTCAGAAGCTCTTAACATCGATGAAGAAACAGAGGCAATTGGATGGGAGGAGAGATTTGCAAAGTTCAAACAGGTGCAAAAGAAGCTACACGATTCTCGAAGTGACGATGAGTACGATGGGTCCGAGGATGACGATACTGTTGGAACAATGCCCGCCATTTCTGTCATCGGAGGTAAAAAACGACGAAAGGGAACGAGTGATGCCTCAGGCTACTCCATGAGTAGCTCGTCTATGTACCGGAACCAAGCTTTGCAGACGCTCGACGAATGCTTTGACCAGGTATTTATTCATTCTTGTTTTGCCTACACACGTCTCACAATAAACTATCAGATGATAATCAAACAGTACAACAAAGACGACGAAGATACCCCTTCCTCTGATGAAGACCACGACTCTGACGACGCAGCACCTGAACTTATCACCTCTCGCGAAGATTTTGAATCTATGATGGATGAATTCTTGAACGACTACGAAATTCTGGGTCGTAAAATGAAGCTGAAGCTCGCTGGCGATACAGGAGCCGAGAAATTGGACACGATAAGACGTGCCATGGGCCAAGATGGACGTGTACGAGTTGGAAACCATACTGACGATGACGACGACGACATCCTAATGCCCCTGGATATTGATGAAAAAAAGGATCTTTGGGATTGTGAAACCATTCTTTGTGAGGAAACTCATTTACACTACCAGGCTGGTTGACTAACCAGCTTTTTAGCAACATACTCCAACCTTGAAAACCATCCCCGTCTCATCCGTGCTCGCGACCCCAAACCTGTCCCAAAAATCCACTTGGACCCTAAAACAGGTTTCCCTACAGTTGTCGACGCCCTTCACAAACTACAACCGAAGGGTCAAGTAGCTCGTCGTCAAGCTGACTTTCAAATATCAGATAGTGAATCTAGCTCAGACACTGATACTCCAGGTGAGATGCAAAACTTTTATGCTCCCATAGATTACCTCTGAATATATTCTCAGTGCGTCAGACTATCACGCGACCGCGGGGCGAGTCAAAAGAAGACAAAAAGGCCCGTAAGGCTGCGGTCAAAGCCGAACGGCAAACACGACGTGCCGATAAGAAGGCAGTAAAGGAGCATTTCAGTGCTGAGTTGAAGTCACAAAAGCGAGTGATAGAAAACAAAGAGAAAAGACTGAAGAAATTGTAAGTAGTAGCTACGGCTTAGATTAGATGCACTGATGCATTGTTACATGTGAGATAAAAGGGTTATTCAACAGCCATCGCGGTACTTATGCACTTGAACTTGTCGAAAAACATCCGAATCCTTCCCAAAAACATATCTAAGATCGATAAACCCTAGATCTATAGCACCCACTGATCGATGATCCTTCGAGTTAGCTTTGGCCACAGCAACCCATGGCCTTCACACTGCATGTAACCATCACCCTCCTCGTCATTCTTATTGTTATTTTCCTGCCGGTGGAGGCATATGCGTTTGGTGCGGGGGAGATACCAGGCTTCGCATACCTCAACGGTCAGTTTCATAAATAACATAGATTTCAATGATCGATCATGACATTTGCCTAGGCAAAGCTTTTCGGCATGGTGACATAGAGAGTGTGCTGAAAACCCTCGTTAAAGATGCAGGAGGTCTCGCGAGTGGTGGATTCCTGAACTTTGCATACTCCAGGTTCCAAAAGGACTTTGGACCCAAGTTCACTAAGAGTGATATAAAAAAAGTGTACTTCGTGAGTTGTTCTGTTAATCTGACTGGTGCGTCATTTAATACTGGTAACCTGATATAGGGAAACTGGCTACGAGACTATTCCCAGGTTGTCCTTGTCGAATTCTTTCGTGAAATCGTACTGAGTTATAACTCCAGGCTCTGGATATTAATAGCTTATCTAAATTGAGCGCTGATACGCTCATTCTCATCGTCGCAGTGCTTGGGTTTATGGTATCTATAGTATCTTTCTGTTTGGACTGGATTTAATAAAGGTTACTCGACAGACATTTGGTTTTGCTACGGATGAATTCCAAGTCACGGCGGATCGCCTAGGGGTTTATCTTCCTGTTGTACGTACCACAGGACCTACCTGCTAATTCTTTCTGACCAAATCTGACAGGAACATATTGATAATCCTAAGTATGAACAGGATTCTTCCTTGGTTCGTTTCCTGAATTATGAGCCCAGAGGCTACGCGGTAGGAGACCCGAGGAAGGCTCACTACAAACTTCGCCCGCCTGTTGACGATCGCGAACTTGAAATTGACGAACGTACTGGAATGAAGGTATAAATTTTGTTTTTTTTATGTTTAATCAATATTCAACTTGAATTTCACAGAACTACATGGCCACAGAAGATGAGGAATGGGACTCTTCTACTGCCTTCATTCGGCGTACTTTTTATGCATGTATAGAACATGGCCGCCTGGCGCGCGGTCGTCGAGGGCCAGACCTCTGGGAAGCCTATCGTCTTCTTGGAACTGGTCTTCATACCATGGAGGACTTGTTAGCACATAGCAACTGGTGCGAAGTTGCGCTGAGGAAACTTGGCTACGACGAGGTCTTTTGTCATGTTGGAGATAATGGTTCACAAAAAAATCACATCCTGTTAGCCGATATTTGTTTGACAAGAGGTTCACTTTTCAGTTTTCGTCAATACCCCAAACGGCCTCGCACCACCCCTCGTCACAGGCACATTTGGAGGTAAGCAGGATTTCTTGCTTCTGCGAGGGTCATGCATAAAATTGGACCCTTAGGTGCTGATTTCGTTCACTCCCTTATGGGAGAAGCAACGGAGTGGGTTTTACAATGGATATTGGGCAGATTAGCACTCACATAATATGATGATGTAGCCGACTGAGTCAAGCGAGTGTGACTGATCTGGCGCAGAAAATGGACGAGGTGCGTCGTAAATCCTCTTTTAAAAAGAAAGAAAGAAAAAAGAATTCAAGCGATCTAATTATTAATTATTAACAGGCGTCAGAAAACGACAGGGAGAGCATTATTGAAAGATTGAAGATGCTTCTCGAGAAACTTCCCTTCGGTGTGAGTGACAAAGTCAGCGAGGCTGAAGAAATGTCTGCACAATCTGAGGCCTATCACTTTGATCCCGACAATATTGCGCCACCTGAGGTACAACGTAAATTATATAGCATGCTCAGGTGGCGCGATGGTATCTATAAAGAAGTTGATAGGATGATCGAGAGTATACCAGGTCTATCAAGTGTTCTTGATGATATCGGCAATGCTTTGAACGCCTGTGCGTAACTCAAATGTTTCTAAATGTTTCTCAAATTGCTTAATATTCTTTCTAGTCGTCTACAATGTTATCTCTCCCTATCTTATGGTATATTCTCTTCCTAGAGGAATTGATTGTGAATCTAATTGTATCTGATTAGCCTATGCTAAAAGATGCCACCTCGGTGCTCGATGAAGGTAGCAAAGCAGTAATCGACTCTATTGAAGAACAGTTCGAGGTTAGTGTGAATCAAGTTTCTGAAGAAAATTTGATTCTCACATACTATACCAAGGTTTTTGATAACCCCGAGGCATCCGATCCAACCCATAGTTTCCTTTCGAAGGTCGGTTCAAGTCACTTGAACCGTGAACACTTGCTCGAAATATTAATATCAGTGTCCCAGGATCATTTTGATCTCATCTTAAACGAACCTGCCGGGAAAATTGCGCAATTGGTTGTCGAGCACACCGTGAATTTAATTGTACAAGTAAGTATGTTACATATATTTTGCCTATAATTCACTGAATTTCTGAGTTATTAGGCTTGGTCTGACGAAAGTGATCCAAACCAAGTCATTGACAACATTCTTGAGGCCTTCCACCACCCATATTATGCCACTGGACATTCTGAAATCCAGCACCAGATGTTCAATCACATCGACGAATGGATTGGTGGAATGGGTCATGAGGGAGCTCAAGAAATCATCCAACGCTTGACCAAGGTTCATTTCATTTGATTCTTCGAGAAAAGGACTTCTCAATTTGCGTTTCAAGGATGCTGTTCGTAGTGGAAGAAACAAACGCCCTGGATCTGAGGATGAGTTGCATGATGAGGTTGGCTATGGGGGTCACACCTGCGGCTCCATGACACAAGAATCATTTAGGAGCGAAGATCAGACAAACGAGTTTGAACGGGTTGACGAGTATGGCTCGATTGATCAGGAGAGTAAAGAACTGGAAGCTGCAGACGACTACGAGCACAGTGGATCAAGTGAGGGAGGCGACGAACCACCACCCTCTGAACAAGAATATCCGTCTGAAAATGAGGCTGTAGCGGAAGATAACTCGCCCGAACAAGCTGAGGAGTCTTATGAAGTTTCGGAAGAACATAACGGAGGTGCCGATGAGGAGCCTGTCTACGAAGAAGAGGAATTCCGTAGCGGGTATACTCCAAGCTACAGCCTTCACTACGATGTGGATAGATTCCGTAATGGGTATGCGCCAAGCTAAGTAAAAACCTCTTCCCAAGAATATGAAGCAGGTGATGAAGGTTCTTCTTGACATGATGGAGGATGGTGAATGGGAAGCAAGTCTTGGAAGGCTTTGTGCGGAGGGGTGGATAATTGGGCGGATATCGATCAGTAGTGGCTTTGCGTCTGGCGTACTTTGATCTCGAGTCAACTAAAGTAGCTGATCAAGGTGATCATGATCAATCGGCCATTTACCACAATACAATAATATGTAACCATCAGACTACCAATTTACACCACGGACCTGGTATTCTTTTCTCCCCATCTAAGTTACTATGGATCAAGAGGCCGACATTGATCCTATCTGGACGACCAGTCGAACAGCAAGGCAGATATACGCACTGGGCGAAGTTGAAAAAGTGATCTTTGAGACTCAGTGAACAGAAGCAGAGCTCATGACCAATGATAGGATATAACGCGTCTATTGTCTTTAGCTGCTTCGTCGATATCGCTCCTCACTCTTCCGCAGACGGATGGTCCGGACGACAACCTACCTCAGGGCGAAGAGCGATCAGAACAATTCGTACTCGAAGTCAGCGAATACTTTGAGCGCCTTGATGTGCGTTTAACTGGAGCCCATGCAATATTATATTGCCTCACGTTTAATCGCCCGTCCAGTCCATCCAGAATGCGATAAGGTCCTCTCTCGCGCATATTAGACATGCGCGAATAGCCCCCTCCGCTATCAATGCTCCCCCGCCGGGATTTATACCTCCTTCATTGGGTGTTGGGCTGCCGCAATCCGAAGGAGACGACGGGAAGAAGAATCGCGGTCTTCAGGAAGAGAGAATCGAACGCGACGCATGGCAAGGCATACTCGCTGCACTTACGCGCTTGAGAGCCGCCCAGAACGATGCCAAAAAGGACGCAGAGCCTTCTATTTCCATGGAAGAGTGATATAATGTATATACTGGGATATAACGTCAAACGGCACAAGGATTATTGCGTTTCGGTCGTGTCTGGTACTCGTTCTAAGCATTTGCCTCTTCCAGAATCTTCTGCGCACTGAGGAGCTCCTCGGATTCCGCGAGTTCAGGTTCCTCTTTGGCAGAGCCCTGTTACAAGCAGAAAATTTGTCAAAAGCGACTTAACAGGTCGAGGGGCACAACATACAATGAGGTCCTGCAGCTCGCCGGTAGCCTTCCCCAAGCGATTGGCGGAATCAGTAATCATCTTATTAGCTTCTTCCATCATCCGAGTCTGCGCCGATAATCAGTTATTCAGGTTGGGGAGCTCAATAATTGCAGATCCACCCCATTATTGATATCCCAGCCCTCGGCACCTTCAGCGATGAACTTGTCAAGTTTCGCTTGTTGCTGATTAGCTTCCTTCTTGTACAAAGCATGCTCTTTGAAAAGACTGGGAATGATAGAGATGGTAGGTGCAAGGTTAGAAACATGTCAAGATCGATCAGTCCAATATCACCGTTTCACAACGCCTGACTTGATCTTGAGCTGCTTCCGCAGAGCAGGTACGTCGCTCATGGTCGATGGGTCGGTAGAGGTTGGTTGAGTACCTGGAATGTGAGGGTTGGATCAAGTTACAGGCTTGTTGTGGAATGTGATGAAGCACAAACGGGAGTCATAGTATCACGGATCCGATGGTACTCATTATTCTGCAAAATTGTCTCTCAAATCATAGCCCAGGCAATACATAGAAGTGGGTACGTTTCATTGGATGGTAAGAAATCGCAGATATCGTACTACAATGGAACGTTGTAGGGGAACGATTGAAACGATATGGGGGGCTATGGGATGTGGTATGTAGGATAGCGTTAACAAATGACGGGGGCCTAAGTCGTTTGTGCACAAGGACATAGACGCGGTGATGAGAACTCCACAGAAGCGCGGCTGGCAGAAGTGGTAGGGTTGGGGCGTAGAGGGCATATCAAAACGTAAATTATGTGGTCATGAGGTATGGGAGGAACAGGACCCAAAGCGTACCGGCTCGCGGTAATGTCTGGGGAGCATCAAGCTTCTAGTCAACAATTGCAGTCATCGTCGAACAAGCAAGCAGTTCCAGGAACACCACAAATCCAACGAGCGGCCAAGCTCAGCACGATTCGACGGCAGGGACAATGGTCTAGCCATGTCGCAAGCGGAAGGGGCGAGGGCGGAAGGTTGGAAGATGAGGGTGATCAGAAGGTGCGTTACAGGACGGAGAGAATGGCATTGAGGGTTGTCCCAAAATCCGAACGACCATACAATTTTATCGTCGTGGCGTCCGCCCTCACCACACCAATCCACATCTTCCATCAAACGAGAGTCTGCGGGGCCTTCATCATGTGTTGGTCTAAATATGCAATATCCAGAACGATGAAAGCCACCCTCGATCGGAGGTCACCGAGGGACGTCGTGAAATGAAGAAATAATGGAAAAGGAAACGTAACTGCGAAAGCAGGTGGAGAGCGGGTGGTGTGGAGGGGGGAGGTCGTGAGGATGACGCTGATCAGGCGCCAAATCGTGACGGTCGGGTCGAGGAAAGCACGGGAGAGCGATGGCGTTGAGATGGTACAGAATAAATCCTTGATATCAATAAAAATTGCAATGCGTGATGATGACCGCGATGGCCTCATCAAATGGTCGACTGCTCGAGTCCAGATGGCTAAGAATTGACATCCATAAATGGGGCCGTGGATCTGCGGGACCGTAGTTGAGAAGTCGAAATAAGAGAGTACGATGCCGGTGTGTCGGCACAGGCGAGACACGGAACCACAATGAAGTGGTCGTCGCCTCGAGCATGTTGATGGGGTGGCAGGGAAGCGGGACGCAGGCGGACATGCGACAGTATCAAAAAAGGGTGGAGGCAAGAAAGCGCCGACGAACAGGCGAGGTACGCACTCACCCTCGTTGAGAGGGGAGATTTGTGTCTCGAGCACTGTGGTCGGTCTTGCGTCGGTGTCGTGGCCGGGGATGCATCAACCTTCATCCGTGAGGTCCATCATCGTCGTCGATCTTCTTCGGTATTTCTCCATGTCCAATGGCAGGCCGGCAGTGAGGTGACCCCGGGTCAGAACCTCATAGCAAACGGGTGAACCAAAGGGCATGCGCGGCGCGGCTGCAAAATACAGTCGGCAGAGCCGGAAGGTTGGATGGCGTCACTGACGCAGAAGCCAATGAGTGTCGTCCAAGGTGATAAGGATAACCACGTAAGGGGAGAGGGGAGCGTGATAGATGCGTAATATATACAATAATGCGATAGTCCGTGTCATAAATCAAAACAGTTGTCGTCACCTGTCCAGGAAGATATGAGGATACATTCGTCTGGCGGTTTTGTCGCGGTGGTAGCCCCGGTACGGAATACATATTTTGGGCGTGAGGGCAATCAGAACGTCGAGGGGACGGTGGCAGGGACGGCGTGCCTTGCTGTGCCGAGCATAAGGGCCTCGTTCACATTGCGAAGGCGGTGAACCTCTTGTTCCGCGGCCTTGAGTCTGGCTTCCAGCTGCTCCCTGACTGTGTCGAGGTAGCGAAGATGGCTGGTAGCTAGAGATTAAATGAGCAAGGCTAGACAATGGAACTGATGCAGCGACATACCGCGATCGAGCAAAGAGACCTTGCTAGACTTTTGGTTTGACGCGGGGAGGGTCTCCTTGAGGCGTGCGTAACCATCTCTGAGCTCGTCACGTCGGCGCTGCTCGGACTCAATGCGCTGCTTGCGGATCGTCTCGCGGCGCCTGGGAAAGACGAACAAAGTTAGGCTAAAATTTACGTCATTAATCGGTTCTACGTACGAGTCGTTTCCAACCGGAAGGCTGGAAGGCTGGAACTCCTCATCTTCGTCGTCGCTATCGTCATTGCTCCTGCTTGATCTTCTCCTGTGTGCAGCCCTAACACTGGCGCGGACATTGGGCGCCACGACCGGGTTGAAGCGATGCGACCGTGGAACGGTAGCCGCGTAGGGGATGCTGGCAGGGGGTGAGAGGCTGCCACTGCCACGGCTGCGCCTTCCAGAGGGCAGCCCGTCTGAGGAGAGTTCGCCTGCGCTCAGAGCGTACGAGAGCATGGGGGGCGAAAGACTCGCACCATCGGTGGGGGTGTACGGGCGAGCAGGAGACGATGCATAGGTATAGTCACCAACGGTTGTGGGTAGGTTCAGATTCGCAAAGCTAAGAGGCGAATCCGACTGAGTGGGCACTGAAAAAAGCTCAGTGATAGGGAAGTATTTATTGGCACACGAGCACTTACAACCGATGGAGACACCGTAAGCCGGCGACGGGGGATAAGGCTGAAGGTAGTCCATGCCATTGTCGAGGTAGTTGGTAAAGTTGCTGTCCAGGGCGTCAATGTAGCTAGCGTTCTTGGAGTGGTCGAAATCCATGGTGGTAAAAGCAGTAGAGGCCATGGGAGTGTTGGTGAAGAGTGCGACGAGATGAATAAAAGGGACGAAATAAGATGATCTATATAGCAGAGAAGACAAAGGGTCAGGATGAGAATTGAATAGGTTATTGTAACCTTGTATTAGCTTACCGTCAAGGACAACAACAAGACCTAGAAGTTGTGGTGGCAACTGAAATGAGATAGGGCGGCGGAGAGAAACGAGGAAGGCGGGAAGAGGAGGAGGGGGAGGAGGGGGTAAGGAGACAGAGAGGCGAGGAGGGCTAGCTATATAACACAAAAAGATCAGTGGCAGGCCATATCTGGTCGACTCGCGATTGCATCTGCCTCGAGGCCTACTCTCCGGGAATTGCTGACATTCGACGTTTTCATTCGTCCCTTCCTTCACACAAATCCAGAAACTACCCTTTCTTCTCTTCTCACACCTGCCCGCCACACTAAGTCTGGCGGATTTAGTTTCCCTCAGTAATTACGATGTTTCCCTCAATACTCGGGCCCTAGAGTAATAACTCTTATCACTTGTAATTCACGAGATTTCACCAACTGGGACCTACAATTAATATCACTTTCATCTCCACGTTCTGCTTCAGCTCGGATTCCAATTTCGCGGTTCCCCCGTCGTCCGAAACTCGGCATGCTTGGGAAGTCTTGGGCCAGAATCTTGTTCTTGCTTGACCCTCCTCGCACCGGTCCACCCGCAATCATACCGGGCATCGTTCACCCCCATTCGGCATTGCAACATGATCCGGTTTCCGAGGGAAAACGAACAAAAACCCTTCAGCCACACTAGCATTCTGGGGAAATTCCTCCATTTACTCCAACGGAGTTGATTCTCCTCAGTCTTTCGGTACAAAGTTTGTGCCTGCTGCTGGCGCCCATCGCCAAAATTACACCCAAACTTGCAACGTTTTTTTAATATGTACTGGCAATGTCCACAACCCGTTTTCGATTCTTACACTGGCCTCGACCGATCAGATGAGATGCTTAGACGCGCAGCTGTCCTCGACTGCATAGTTATCCAGATGGAGCCAGACATGCTGTAACGATTTATTTATGGCATTCTGTGCCGCAAGAAGGGCTGAGAAGACAGCTGAGCATCTATATGCCGCATATATTCTCACGAAAGTCCACACATTGTAATGTACACTCCTGAAGAGTACATGTAAATGAACAGGGAGAAAGTTCATAAAGTAATAAGTCATCGTAAGAGCCAGTTGGGTCGTCCAATGGCGAGTCATAAGTTTCGTAAACGTACGTGGAAGGGTATCATTAAAGGTATCTGCATCGTCCGAAGAGAGTGTGAAGACCGAAACCAGGACAAGGGATCGAGTACTCCGATGTCCGAAGAATACGCTTATGCCTTGTAGTACCCTGAACGCAAAAGTTAACGTCATTATCTCAAGCTAGTGTCGAAAGAATAGATATATTTACCTCCATGGAAGGGACCTTGCATATTGGAGTAGTGCTCCAACCGCTTCGAGAATCTCCAGGTCAAGAAATACATATAAATCTAATCAGGAAGTCCATCTTTTTAAAACTAGAACCTCAACCAAGAATAAGAGCGTTAACGAACCTGGCAAGCGATGTCCACTAGAAGAGAGATGATAAAGGCTGTATTTAGACTCGAGAATCCTGCTGCACAGAATCCACTGGGCAAGGAACCCGAAGTTGTGGCACCTGACGCGGCAGCAGACCCGGGCCAAACTTGACCACCATTATTACATTCCCATGCAATGTTGTCTTTCCTGCGTGTCAGGTGAAATTATCAGAGGCAATGTCACATATGTGAATAGTGGAGTAGGAAGCAGGTGCGTTCGGAAGCAACATTAGAACAGCTGAGCTCCTGCAGAGCATTTATCCAAGAATATGATTCATCTTACCCGCGCTGTAACTGCACAATCATGATAATGGCTCTTATACCACAAATCACAATCAAGAAAGGCCAAAGGAACTTTGTAACTCGCGTCCAGATATATGATCTCTGTGACGAAGAGAACTGTGATTAGCGTGCAACATCGGAAGCCCAGGAAGATGTACGAACATTGGAGAGGGCAAACATGTTGATCACTGCGCATGAAGCGACTCCAAGACCGATTCCGCCATAAATTTGCCTAGGATCGCCTTAGAATGGGGTGCAATGGAGACACTAGTGACGAAATTACCATTCGGGATAGTCGAAGAAGAAGTATTGCCCTCTTATGAGGAGGAATACTCCACCAGCGATACTATACGCCTATGTGATAGACAAATTAGCATGACCGAAGACTGATAGGGATGATGTGCTCGACACACGGCTATGAGAACGGCCCAAGCGATCGCACCAGCCCTCTAAGGATCCATCACCCATCAGAAGAGCTAACGCAAGGTTCAATCCTGAATTCACATACTAGAGGAAGAACTAGTAGACAGTTATCGCACCTAAAAGACGATCCGGTACTCGTTTAGCGGTATCTTTCATGACAAGATAAGCGAGCCGCACTAACCACATCGTAAAATACTTCGGTGGAAAAGGTGGCGCAAAAGGATATTTCTAAACTATGATTTCGAGCGTGCGTATAGGATTCGTTAGGATTCGTTAGAAGGGATCGTTGCCTCTGCCGTCTTGCCTGGCACTGGAGCAGGCAGACTGATGGAGCCTGGACAGCGTGACAATCTGCAGATGTGACTGACATGTGGTAGCCCCTGTGACCTTTTCAAGCACTGCCTCCGCAGCGTACGAGCACTCCACCACAATCGGAATTGGTCCTATTTTCCTATTTCTTACAGTGACCAACTGGGCCAAGAAGAATTACCTCGGGGTGTTAAGAGGCCTACACGGCTTTAACTTTGGTTGCCATCCAATCCCGCATGTTCTTTCTGGATGGGGAATCCCTGGACAAGCAACGTCAGCTGCACTGTCTATCTATAACCCCCAAGGCCTCAAATTTGACCAATATGAGGTCCAGTCATTTGAGCTATACCCCAGGTATGCACAGAGTTTCGAACCACGCTTATGGACGAGAATAACTGCCAGTAGTACTCGGTCCTTTTTGCGCCGCCGTCACATACAATTTCAATATGAGCATAACGGCATCTTTGCGCCTCCATCCCATTCACTAAATCATACATGATGATCAAGACATTTCAGGCTTTCTACGCTCTCCAACGATCTGGCTATCCAGTATTGTACCCGATTGACGGAGAACAGTTCACTCCATTTGACGATTTCTCTGCACGAGCTGGACTGAACTCTAATCTTTCCCTGTGCCGGTGGCGATCCCTTCGGGTCGATCAGGCCTGACCCTGCAACTGTGTGCGATGATAAACCGCTGCCAACCTTTCTGGGCTTCTAACAGTCGGCCTTGATGAGATTGTTTTCCGCGATAACCTCGACGTTTGCTTTCTCTGAGCTATGGATACTAGATCAGCCGCGAGATGAGAAGAATAGGCACAAGCTATAGGCGCCCACTGAAGTCGATATATGCGTGGACAAACTATGTCTGCTGCGCGCTGATGGGAGATGACAATCAATGACGACGGCTGGCCGATGAGGCTGCCCCGCGGCGTCCAGTACCCTGCTTTATGTCTACATGATCTATTCAGGCTCTCCTCCCAGGTATCTGACTAAGTAAAGCTTTCTGACGGTGGCTTTATCTCCCTAGTCATATGTATCATTTCCAAGCGTTGATCCCCGCCAATATAGTGCTTCTCATACAGGAGATTTCCGATTTTCTGGCTAAATGCTATGACGAAGAAAGAAAGGATGGCCTCGAGGTCTGAATGTACATTAATATTTCCCACCCGACATGAGCAAGTCTAAGCTTCAACCTGAAACTTGCTTTACTCCTCGAGCTATGTGATGCCTTGGTCTTCTAAGTTGTATTTTTTTTTTCACTCTCAATCTATAGTAATTGAATTACCACAATTATTATGCAGAAGTGACTAGTCTCCTAGATGATATGTGTCGGAGATTTCCCTGCCTCCGAACGTTTGAAACGCCAACTTCCGAAAAGCAATTAGCGATGTAACGCTGACGCCCAAACACCGGTTTTCGACTGAACGTGAAAGCGTCAGCGATTATGCAATGTGGTGCGTCTAAACATCAAACGTCTGTCACTTTTTCGGGGGTCCAACATCTGTTCTTCGATTTGGGAGAGACACTTTCCAGCTGGCTTGAACGAAACTTAGGTATTACCGCCACGGACCCCATACAACGTGTATACCACACGTGCCATTGGCACTCGAGCCCATCGATTATCATGAGCGACTGCACAATCATCCGCACCATCCGCTCTCGAACGCACCCTGTTTATGAACGGGCTGCGCACGATCTCATCGCAAAGATCCCGCTTCATCTCGGTGAAATATGTCGTAACAGTTTACGTTGACCGCGAAACCTTTTGAAATTATACACAAGAGAAATCATATATTGCATGTCGTCCCAAGACCTATCTAAAACTAAACTACTATGGAAAAGAAAAGAGAAAATACCAGTCCAAGGCAGGGGCTAAGGTAAAGTCCTTTCAAACCAAGAGATTCCATCAATTCCAGATTCGTCTTGCGCGCGCCAGTCTCTACACGAGGTGAGTCCTCCTCGTCGAGAGAAGGGGGTGTCGGGGCCGCCGTCCCTGAGTCAAAAGGGCGACGGGGCCGCTCGCTTGTAGGTCACGGCGCGCATCGTCGAATTCAATCGGTTGGCTGCCTACTCTTTTGGGTGCCCTGTGGGGTACATGGATATATAGATATGCGGGGGAAAGATGTATGTTCATCAAGAATCTTGGATGGGTGTCGTATCCTCCATCGATAGAAGGATCTATGTCGTATTACGAGTTCTGTGAAGATGCGGTGAGCCCAGATGCTGATCAGGGCTGTGGGTGCTTCCAGTCGGTGGCGAGGGGAGAGGAAGGGGATAGATCGACTGCATCATCGAAGAACGCGGAGTATGTGCAAATAAAACGTGTCAAGGGGGCCCAGGGGAGCTTTTGGGTGCGAGATAAAGGGTACAAAGAATGGATCCGCCAGGAATCTCTTTTCCTTCATAGAGTGCTGAGGTGGAACTTGGAAGAAAGATCACATCGATCAACGAGGATAGCATGTGACTCGTGGATCAAACATGCTGCACTCGGCTCAAGTGATAGTCTCCGGAAACACCAGCCCGCAGCCTCGAGCTGTGGACTCGTCTTCTCGCAACCAGCGATGATAGAGGGTCTGGGAAGAGGTGCGGCCGCGCACAGCGCGTCACGCAATCCCTAGAACACCTTGTATTTGACTAGTCGCCATCGATAACAAATACTAATTCCTGCCAAGCGCGAGAGCGTCCGCAAATATGAAGTAGAGAAGAAAGGGGTGAAGAAGACCGCAAAGGAGCCGGGGTGACGTGAGAAGTCGGGTGGGGGTGGTGTGTGTGTGTGTGGGGGGGGGGGGGGGGGGGGGAAAAGGAAAAGAAAAAAAGGGGGGGAGGGGAGGAGGGGAAAAAGCACCCAAAGGGAAAAAACGTG